>BOPN01007234.1:30000-35000 GCA_017312705.2 Penaeus japonicus | reverse complement strand
GAAAGCTGAGACCGATCTGACTGGATATGAAGGAAGCCTTGGATTTAAGCTAAGTTAGTTTTATAAGTATACAGTGAATTGAAATACAGAAATGTTCATTTTCACAAACTCTCTTCAATAGATGGATTGGTGAGTTCTGAAGCATTTTTCTTCTGTGATGCACTTCTTGCACATTGTAAATAAACAAGTGACTTGGATTTGAAAGTGAAATAATAGTGGAAAAAAAGAAAGCCACAAACAACTTACTGATATGTGTATGGTTTATATTAATGGATCTCCCTGGTGCTTTGCCAAATAAGGAATCAGTCCATGCTCTCTCGGGCCAGGAACAGATGTGATGGGGGTTCCTTGGTCTATGCCATAGTGCCAAAGACGCATAGTCTAAAGGGATTGTGTGATTGCATCTATTACTGGGTTATTCCCCCACCCAGACACCCCATACTTTCGCCTTTATTGTAGGGACTGTATATGATAAGTCACAAATGGATTGTATCAGCAGTAAAGGTCAAATTTGTTTAAATCATGATAGGATCCCCAGAAAATCTTAATTTTTTGTTGTTGTTATTACTTATTTATATAAAGAACTTTTAATTTTGTAAATGCTTTTGTGATTGCAATGACTGCTTGCCTTTGTATTTGTCCAGTCACATAGCCTTTTGCTGTTATTTATTCCCACTTTGATTTTGTAGGTGCTTCCGATGTTTTATATGAACTTATGGCTTTTGGAATACGGGTCATCCACAGTCTCTTTGACAAGGGCAGAAATACCTGAGATAGAAATGTAGTGAGAGGTCATAGAAATCACCATAATCAGGGCAAAGCAGAGGGTTAAATGATTCATAGCTATTGTATATCCCTTTTATATCCTTTTCTCCTACCTATTCCATGAAGGAAGGAAGCTGGAGAAGCTAAGTGTAATGATTCAGTCTATGTTGCTGTTCTCTGTGAATTTATTTGTTTATTCTTCAATTATCATAATGATTGTTTCTTTTTACATATGTATTTTTGTAGGATGTATGTACAATATGATTTTACCATTTATAGCAATACCGAAAAAAGTATCAAAGCCATGAGTTTTCTAGACAGAAGTCATATGATAACCTTGATATATTCATAATTAAAATCTCTTCCGCAAAGTCGAGAATATGAAATAAGCAAATACGATAATTTGTAGTCACTAAAATGGCTTAAAGATACAGCTATACATGGCAAGACACAAACTCGTATATAATATCTGAATCATCTACAAAACAAAAGAAGTAACATATAAAAGCATAAGGCTATGTGAGAAGGCAACCAGTCATTGAAGGCACCTAGCATAGTCGCCAGAATGTTGTCCACTTAGGCCAAAAGACAGTCTGATTACTCTGGGCTAATGCATTCCATTTGGCCTTAAACATTGACCTTACTTTTGGCAGTGTGAAACCACAGGTAACTGTCTTTTTGGATTGGCATTTTTCAACTTATGTTTGTCTTTTATACTGTTGTAGTTTTTATTATTATAATCATGATTATGATTATTATTATTATTATTAGTGTTGTTGTTATTATTGTTATTATTAATATATTTATGTTTTATTTATCTGTTTATTTACTCCAAATTGATTTATAAATATTTTTTCATAGATAAGATAAAAGCTAATCCCTCGTTCCTTCCCTGCTATCAGGCTCACTTTCAGTAGTGTGTGTGTCAGTCGTGTAGATTTTGAATTATTCCACGTTGAAAAAATGCTGCTTTTGATACTAAGAGCCTTGTTAACATAAGAAAACATTATGCTTTTTCATCTATGCATAACAGATATATTATTAGATCTACAGTTTTCAAAAAGTTGATATTTATAACAACTCTGATCATGTATTGAATTCATGATTCATTTTTTAGTTTGTAAACCATGGTAGGAGTCACTCTCTTTTCGTGATGTTGGGTTGGCCCAGAGACACTGCTATTTGAAGACCATATTTATGGTATAACAGAGTCTTGGCATATGCATGATTATGTAGATGAGGTGACTTATTCCCAGCATAGTGATAGGATTTGTGTTTATAATAGGGGATAGTCAATCTGTTTCTGTTGTGCATATAGTTAGTATTATATAGAATCTTTGTTATTTTTTGACTGTCGGTAATCTTTAGAATTGATTATATAAAAGAAAGAAGGGGCAAATGGATCATAAAAGTGTATATTGTAATGTATATTGGTTAAAACTTTTTTCATAACAAAATATAGCACTTATTTTTTTTGTATTATGAGGAGGCAAGTGTAATGAGGAAAACTAAGCATGCATGTTATCTAGCATAGTATTTAGAGTATTTTGACTATTGAATTGCAGTAATATACTATAAATTATGAAATAACAGATAACAGGACCCAAATTAAGCTATGGTTTAGCATAGGGTATGGTAAATGTGAAAAGTTATACCATTCTTATGGATTAAATATTAATAGGTAGACCTCCTTTCATTCCAAATGATAATATATAAAGGAAGAAGGACTTTTGACTTAATTAAAAGTAGGTAAAACTAAGAAATGTTCTGTGCTTTGTAGGATTAGATATTGATTTATTGAGTGAGCAAAATTATTTTTATTCCTAGAAGATAAATCTGTAGATTACTTATCACAAAAAGGGAAATTATGAAAAATATTAAAATATGATTATTTTTTAAGTCGTAATATCTGCTCTTCACCCTTTTATTTTCACCTAATGGGAATGCTTGATAGTATGTCTCCCCACCACCCCCCGAAAAAAGATTGAGTCGCAAAGTATTGTGTGTTTTAATCATACTTAGGTCACACTTTTGTATCAATGAAGAAGGGCCATGACTTATTCTACTCTGAAAAGTTTAGGTCTGGACTTGATTCTTCCACATTTGATTAATAATTTATTTTTTTTGTTCATGTTATAGCTTTCCAAAATTGGGAATATTTCTACGTTTATGAAAAAGAATAATCTTTTATTAGTAAATTTTAATGTGAATTTTTATTATTTTTCTGTATTTGTGTATCTATATATAACAGTTTGATGCAATAGATAAAGATTGTATTTCTATTGATGTATTGCATTAGTAAAGTCTTCCTTTTTTTCTTTTTTTCTTTTTTTTCTTTTTTATTGTTATTTGTGTTGTAAAAGAGGTGAAGAGAAATGTGCTGATACTCGCGTAAAATGCTAAAGATCTAATGTTTAGTTTTTAACCAATTGGTCGTGGTATTAAATAAATATTTGTGCAGTAGGATGGCTGGTTTACATTGTCTGGCACGGTACCATCCGCGTCTATGACCGGCTCTGCCTTTGCAGCAAATCATGTCTATATCCGCTGCTAATGGGTTAATGAGCATTGTTTTTGTTTCCCGGAAACTAATTAAGGATTTTTTCTTTTTTTCCTTTCTACATTTAACTTCTCTAGACCTCCCCTCAGGTAACCCACAAATACTCAATAACTAGGCAATATTTATTTATTTACACACTATAGATAAAAGAAGAACAAATAGATGATGATGAAATGGATAAATAAGATTTATTTAAATAAATAATAAAGGTTTATTGAAATTCCCCATCCCCCCTCCCATCGAAAGATGAAATTACTCTCTATCAATGTAGTTAATTCCCAATCAAGATGACCTGGGTTGGTCATCTTTAGATGTGTGTTTTAGAATATTTTCTAGACTTTTAGAGTGATATGTTACATATTAGGGAAATGATACTAATTAGTATTTGGTATGATGTGATCAGACTCGGTGTAAAAAGTCTGTCGTGGAAGGGTTAAAGAAACTTTGCCTGATTTTGTATGGTTTTAAAAATTTTGTGGATTAATTGAATTTCTTATTTTTTGGTTAAGTGATATTCTTTGTATAATGAATACTTTTTTGTTAATTGAAATTCTTATTTTGCAGATGATAATAGCTGGTCCAGGACATTCTACAAGCCTTCCTCAAGAGACCACAAAATTATACGTGAGAAAAAATGAACCAGCTGAGTTCCTCAAAGAAGGAACCTGTGATTAAACGGCAAGAAAGTATTTTCAAGCAATTTGGTGCCTGCCAAATAGTACAGAAGTGTTCAGGGTGTGGTGACGCAATAGTTACAAAAGGTAGCAGCAAGAAAAGGGAATTGCTGTACAACAATGATACCTCTCAGCAGTGTAAGAAATGCTTGCAGAAAATTGCAGATACCTCTGCGTTAAAGAGCTCCTCAAAGAATAGTAAACGAGAAAAGTCTGCTAATCTGTTTGTCCATTATTCAAACAAGATGACTCAGAGTTGTAGTGAATGCCATGAGTTGTTTTTGAATAAATGTGACCTCCAAGCGCACATGGTTGTTCATGATAAATTCATTGGGAAAGGGAATGGTAGAGGGAAAAATAAGCTGAATTGTAGTGAGTGTAGCCAGATCTTTTTCCGGAAAACCGACCTCCAGATGCACAGAAAGACAGTGCACAACAAGAAGAAAAATGTTTGCCCTGTTTGTAAAAAGGCATTTGACTCGGAGAAACGGCTCAAAATGCACTCGCAGTTCCACAACGTTGGGGGTGAATTCAAATGCTACTACTGTCAAAAGCAGTTCAATAAAGCCTGGAAAATGAAGATTCATTTAGTTAACCATACTGGAAAGCCACCATTTATTTGTCAGCATTGTGGTGAGGATTTTCTTTACCCAGGGAAAATTGCAAGTCACATGAAACAAATTCACGATTTGTGGCATCCATGCAAAGACTGTGGGGAAGCTTTCAAGTATTGCATGGATTACCATAGACATTCGTGCAAAGTGTATTGTTGTAAAGATTGTACAATGTGTTTTTCAAGTTTTGATGAGCTTGCCACTCATGCAAAGGGTCACGAAGATGAGAAGGGCAGCATTGTTAATGTTGCTCCACATATGCCCATTGCCATGGATATAAGCACCCCTAAAATTGAAGGGAACAGTCCAATTGAAAGCTCGTGTTCCAAAGCGGTAATGAATACTAAAGAGAAAGAGAAAGTCGATGACTGTGATATTATAGAACTA
>BOPN01007234.1:22500-25000 GCA_017312705.2 Penaeus japonicus | reverse complement strand
AAAGACACAAGGCTTAGGGAAGCTTAAGAGTTCCATTGATACATTTTCCAATAAAGAGCAACAAAAATATATTGAAGTACAAATTTTTATGTATAGGTTTTTATGACCAAAGGTGTAATTAATCTATGCAAGTTTTTTTTGTTTTTGTTTCTCTCCTTGGACATGAATATATTAATTTATTTTTGCCATGTTTGATTTTTTTTTTTGTGTGTGTTTCTTTGCGTATTGCATTAGGTACATTTTTTTTTTATTATTATTATTATTATTATTATTTTTTTTTTTATTATTTTTTTTTTTCTTATAAAACCTAATTATTCATAATATGAATATTACATCAGAATCACAAATTATGTGTTTTATATTCTGTCAATTCTTTTAATATAAATGTGATAATGCATACCCAAATGTAAGAATATCTATGGTCCAAATGAGTAATTTGGTTATGACTTACATTATGAACATTGTAAATCAAGTCTTTTTGAAATGATAAGTTGTTAATTGATATTCAAATGAAAAGGGACATCAAAGGGGTAAAGCATCAAGTATTTGAATAATCTCATTAGTTGATAATTTATGACGGCATTGGAAATCAAATGAGAATACGTATTTCCCTATTGTAAAATTTATGTTTTCTAAATTAATGCATTTTTATGTTTACTGTATTTCCTTATTGTTCAGTTTATTGTAAATCCATTTTGCAGACATTTTGTAGTATGCTGCACTTTTTTTTATTCACTATTTAAGATATCTTGAAGAATTTTGTTACTGTTGAAGAATAAAATCAAATCGGGTACTTCGGATGTTTTTTGCTGATTGATGTATATGCTTGTTCTTTAGTTTTTATTCATGAAATTTCTTGACATGGATAAATTGTCTTTTTTGTGATTAAAAGCGTGTATTTTCACATCTCTATATTATTTTTTCTGCACAATTTGTTTGTTAAACTATCGTTTATGTACTGATCTTTATTCATGAGAATTCTTGTCATGGATCAATTTATATATATTTTTCTTGTGTGTAACAAAAAATGATTTGAATTAATTCATAATTTTCAGGTCGAACTGTCGCTTACTTTTCAGAGTAGGAAGACTATTACTAGTATCATGAGATATAATAGGTAATTGTAGACTGTCATGCAGTTTTCATGCAGTCATCAAGTGAGATCTGTTCCTTGTTTGTTGAACTGCCTATTTGTATAGCAGTTCAGAATTGAACAGTCAGTCTGGGTCACCGAGTGCACAAAGCTGTGGCACCATTATCATATTTTTTGTTGTTGCTGAACTAAGATTCTTAGGATAAAGTGCAACAGAAATTGTTTATTGGCAAACCCTTGCATATTAACCACAGATTAAAGTAAGGCTCTGAAATTACTATTTCAGGATAAAAAAAGAAAGAATCATATACCTGTATGAATATATATATATATATTATTTAGTAGATTGAACATTTCTGTAGCCAATGCATCAATAAATGTACGGTGATATAGATTTTAACTTTTCTACCTTTTCCTTTTTGATTTATATTTCTATTTTATGTATGTTTAGAATACATTTTTTCTATTAACCCATAGCGTGCGGGTGTCATGACATACATGACGTAGGAGCTTTGGCCTGATGACGGGCGTCATGACGTACATGACGTTCGGGGATTTTGGAATACTATGCTATTTTATTGTGCTATGAAAAAGGAATGAGTGATGATGGCTACTGCAGTCATAATTACTATAATTACCGTAATACCGTGCTAGCTTAACGTCCAAAACCTAGATGGCACCACTTTTTCCTAGCACCAGCAGGAGAGAGAGCCTTGAATGGCACCCATCCACGGTCTCTAGCAAGCACTGTCTCTATAGAGCGATGGCACACACTAAGTTGATGAACCCTTGCTCTAAAGTACCGCCGATGAAGGATGTGCAGGCAGAACGAGAAAAGGAAGGTGACTCAATCCCTACCCAGTGTCTAAAATGTGTTCCTGTGCCAATATGGATGCCTTTCACTGTGGCACTCACAGTCACAAGCACAGGTTTCATTCCTCTTCCGTACCTCTTCTTGTTATCTTTATTGTAGGTGGTTATATGTTTCGTATTCGTTCATGACAGCACAAAAATACGAAAAAGTAAAGTTGGCTTTTGTCCTCCCATAAAACAGCAATACTTCTATCACATTGAGCATAAAAAAATAATGAGCTAATATGGATAATATACTACAATTTTAGTCAACTGCAGCACTGATAGAGCCTGTCATATGGCACATATGTCTCTAAACTCAATAAAACACACAAAAAAATAAAACACAAAAACCGCTCTAGTTTTACAATGAATGACTGAAAGAGAGTGGGATGATTCAAATTATATTGCTTCAAGCGGTCTCTCCAAAATAAAACCTATCTTGGAGGCTGGGCAAGCAAATTTATCTCCGTTTGCAATGGGTTAACATATGGTTGTATGAAGATATATCCAGAACAGTTCATAGCGACAAATGTAGAAGAAAGGTATGAATGA
>BOPN01007234.1:2500-12500 GCA_017312705.2 Penaeus japonicus | reverse complement strand
GTGGAGGAGGGCCGAGGGAGGAGGGAAAAAGGAGGGTAGAAGAGGGAAAGGAAGGAGGGAAGGGGAGGAGGAGGAGGAGGAGGGAAAAAGGAGGAGTGGAGGATGAAAGGAGGAGGAGGGAAGGAGGAGGACGGAAGAGGGGATGGGGTGAGGGAAGGAGGAAGTGAAGAAATGAGGGTGAAAGGGTAAAAGAGGTGGAGGACGAGGGTGAAGAGTTTAAGAGGAGGAAGAAGGGGACAGGAGGGTTAAAGGTGTGGGGGAGGATGGGAGAATAGAAAGGTGGAGGAGGGGCGAGGGAGGAAGGAGGAAGGGAGGTAAAATAGGGAAAGGAAGGTGGAAGAAGGAAGGGTGGATGAGGAGGAGGAGGAGGGATAAAGGAGGGATAAAGGAGGGTGGAAGATGAAAGGAGGAGGAGGGAAGGAGGAGGAAGGAGGAGGGGGACGGGGTAAGGGAAGGAGGAAGTGAAGAAATGAGGGTGAAAGGGTAAAAGTGGAGGACGAGGGGGAAGAGTTTAGGAGGAGGGGGAAGGGGGACGGGAAGGTTAAAGGGGTGGGGGAGGAAAGGGGGGATAGAAGGGGGGAAGGTGGAGGTGGAGGAGTGTTTCTTCTCCCTGCTTATGATTTATCCTTGTTGAACATGCCATTCTCTTAAATTCTATCATTATTTGCGCATGACAGTAAAATAATATTCCCATTTTCCTTTCTGTTGAAGTCCAATGGCGAGGAATATTCATGTAACACAATAGAAGAAAAGAAAACAACAATATACACAAACTTCTACCCTGATGAGAACCGCCAAAAGTACGAAGTTCGAAACATTTCCGAGCTCGGTTTCTCAACATTTCTTATTACTCTTTAACGAACGACACTCGAGATGCAGCCTCCATCTTACCTCGAGAATGTGGCAAGCTGTTGTTGCACTCTACCACAGCCTGAATGCAACCTGTATTGAAACCTGCAACATCGTGTGACACCATCTTCATGTGTTGGGTTCGTGGTTTCATCTGCCTCGTTCTGTGGGTCACGAACCTCGCCACGCCCCTTTGTTCATGCTGACCTTCTGGTTCCCTGCCTGTGGCTCAGGATGTTGCTCACCATTGCAGAAATGCAGTAGACTTCGGTATTTTCCCGACGTTGTGCATTACCCTCTCATTACAATGGTTGTTATGACTTAAGCCAATGGTTGATATGAATTATGCTTCATTATATTGATTCAATATTGTGCAGCAGGATATTTCAGTCCATGATGGAATGCGTGTTACACAATACTGAATTCATATAGTGATGCTTAATTCATATCAAACATTGACTTTATTCATAAAAGTCAGTTGGCTAGATTGGGCATTGGTTGTTTTCTTGTTTTGTTGAGTGTTTCTACGAGGTATTACAGCTTTATGTTTATGGTGTAACCTCTGGTTTTCATCTGATAGTTCACTATGGCCGTTCAATATATCATTTGATAAACTGGATATTAGTGTATATATTTATGATACGATTTTAATGATTTATTTTGATATTTGCATCAACTTTCATGTGAAAGAGAGAATTTTCATGTTCGTTGCACATATTGAAAACCTTGTCAAAAGTCTGTTTGTAAGAAATCAATTAATCATAAGAAAAAATGTATACTTTTATCATCTTGATATCAGAATTGTTATTGCTAGAAATATATTAAAAAATAAAATGTTAGCTGTTTACTATTTTTTTTAAATTTCTCAAGTTTCTGTTGGTAAGATACAGCATATTGCATACAAAATTGTTTTTGTCTGTATATATATCCCTAGGAATTTTATTAATTCAGATAATCATTATCTATATAATCAGTTGATCTTATATAAATTCACTTCATACTTCATCCCTTAGCTCAGTAAAACAACTAATCAAAAAAGAAAACACAAGAAACCATAGACTGAATTCCCTAAACAAGATAAAAAAAGGAAAAAAAAAATCCCGTTTTAGTTTCACCAAATACCTTCTTTTCCCCACAAGTCTCGTTCGTACTTAAAACAAGCACAAACTAGCACCTTTCATGGCCTCCTTTGCTGTTTTGCGGCGACTAAGAAATTTATGCACAGGATTACACACAACACACAAATATCTAAAGAGTTTGTTACAGTTAGCTAATCGTTAGGTCGTAAGCTTAGACAGCTGGGAATACGATAAGCTGCATTGCTGCCCTCTCCACGCTGTTGCTTATTATAATGAGGCGGTCATTATATAAGAGAGTATGGTGAGTGATAGGCGAGTATATTAAATCGGTATATTTGATTCATATCTGTCTTTGAGTATTGATTAATTAGTATGGATTACGATTCAGGGGTTATTGTGGTACGAAATACGATGCGTGGGGAAAAATGCAATGTTATGTAATAGACATTCAAGATAAACAAACAGCGCATTTAGAAGATAGAAAAAAATAAACAAGTCACCGCAGTCATATTGCTGTCGAAAGATCCATAAACAGTCGGAATACTTCTTGTAAGTATTTCCGGCTTCCTTCGCCCTCTAAATCGGTGTGTGTGTGTGTGTGGGTGTGCATCTTCAGTCGCCGCAAATGCACTGAGGTTTGGGAACGCCTACGGTGAATCTTCCCTTTTAATTAAGAAGTCGTGACACCCTTTCCTCTCACCCTCGCTGGCGTAACAGGGCGACAGGTGCGGCTACACCTCTCCCCCCTCCCTCTACTTCCCTCCGGTCTTTTATGAGCCTCCCCCCTCCTCTCCCTCCCTTAAGCCCCCACCCACTCTCCCTTAACCTCCACCCATCCTCCCATAACCCCCCACCCACTCTCCCCTAACCCCCACCCACTCTCCGTTAACCCCCCACCCACTCTCCCTTAACCCCCCATCCACCCTCCCTTAACCCCCACCCACCCTCCCTTAACCCCCCACCCACTCTCCCTTAACCCCCCATCCTCCCCTAACCCCCCACCCATCCTCCCTTAACCCCTCACCCACCCTCCCTTAACCCCTCACCCACCCTCCCTTAACCCCCACCCACCTTCCCTTAACCCCCCACCCCCCCTCCCCTAACCCCCCCCCCCCCCACCCACCATCTTCATCTAACACCATCCATTCCTATTTCTCTCCCATCTCCCTACATCCCCTCCCCCCCCGTCCCCCCGTACACCCACCGTGCATTCGTTTTCGGTGCCCCTGTTCGCTTCCTTGTATATATATCGCTTCGACGTAGAGCTAAAATCATGTTGTTGTAAATATAAACAATGAATAAAAATTATCACCTGGATTAATACAGTCGATTATATATTGACGAAGATGTAAACAAGATGAGTTCTTTGGTCAGTGACGGATTCATCTTCTTATAAATATGTTTTGTGTATAGTGGGTTTATCTTTTTTATTTAGCACCTATTACGAAACACGGAAGATTAATGACAAGTCTTAAGCGGGATATGATCTCAGGTAGTGGTCATTCAAGGTAGACGTAAATAGATGCAGTTAAATGAAGGAGAGAAGCACTAACGGGGATCGATATACCCAAAGAGTGCAAATTGCAAGATGATTGTGTGTGAGCATGTACTTGTGAGGTTATGTATGTGTGCGCGTGTGAATTTCTGTGTGCATGTGTGTGTATGTGTTAGACATGAGTGTTTGAAGCCGTGCTTACATGTACTTTAAGTGATTTTTACCCATGTGTGTATACGCGTGTTTTGATGAGGAGAGACCTCTACATTTAAAGATATAACACACATAGAAGTTACACTCTAACGAGAGCTTATTGTGATTACACACCTGATCTAAATCAAGCAAAAAAAGAAAAAAAAATCAAACAATAATATCTAATCTAAGACAACAACAACAACAACAAAATAAACAAAAAAATATTCTCGAGGAAAGACGTGCAACTAATCCCTCAGGACCTAAAGGCAAATAGAAAGGCTAATGAAGAGATGGAAATAATGGGAAAACCTACCTGTTTTTGTGCCCTTTAGCCAAGGTAAGTAAAGGCAAGAGTGCCTCCGAGTCCTCACAGACAGGGAAGGGGACAAATCACTTTCTAATCTGAAGACGAGGTGCTCTGAGATGCCTCCTAGAAATTTTAGTGAAAATACCCCAAAAATATACACTCATTTTCATAAACATTACACATGGACTGTTACCGAATGAAGGATTGTTTTTTATAAGTTAGTTACTCATAGTATGCATTGACGAAGATACAGTGTCTTTGAACATCTATTAGAAGCCAAGCTAAATTCCACAGACATCATATAGGGATTGCAATTTGAGTGATTATTATTATTACGTCGTAGTTAAGATAAAAAAGTACTCGTGGAAGCCTTCTAGAAAGTGCTCGGATCTATCTGCTAGAAACCACACTAGGTTTTATACATATTGCATAAGTATTTATAACTTACGTAATTATTGCAGATTATTACACTCGTTCCACACTGATGAAGATACAAGTACAAGGATAAGACCGATTTACTAGAATTTAAACTAGTTTTCAGAAACATTGCATAATCATGTTTTGTAACTTAGGCAGAGGTAGTCTTCTATAGATATTCCCCGCCTTCATAATTTGACACACAATATTCAAATATAAGAGTATTAGTAATAATATCAAAATAAAAATAATTACTTGGTATGTACTGACGAAAATATAATATTCTTTTGGATACTTCCTAGAGTGTGGCGGGCTGAACATCGCAAACTAGAAACCACAATAGGTCTTCAGAAATTACTCGACTAATCTGACAGAGGTAATGGTTAGGTTTAAGATATTCGCTTTGGGTATATATCACGGAATTTCACACATGCATGCACACACAAATCTCTCTCTGTCTCTCTCTCTCTCTCTCTCACTCTCTCTCTATATATATATTATGTATATGTATATATATATACATATACATATATATATATATATATGTATATATATATATTTATATATTTATATATATAAATATATATATAACATATTCATAAACATACATATAATTGTACGTACTGTATACATATGCGCGTACTGTAGATCACAAAAACCGACACAACTCACACCTTCGGCCATTCACTCCGTACACACCCCTCCCCAGCCATTTCCCAAACACACGCACATCAACACGCACACGCACGCAAACGAATATGCTCGCGCCAAAGTATGCGGTTAACAGTTTCTGCTCCTTACAAGGACTGTCTCTCTTTCCAAAAGCCTTCGACATCACTATTCCGCAATTTCCTGTGGAGACGTGGAATGGATTCGTGTGTGCGGAAATACGTACACATACATACACAGGGGACATACACGTACATGTACATAGGGAGGGGGGGGGGGGGGGGGGGGGAACACACACACACACACACACACACACACACACACACACACACACACACACACACACACACACACACACACACACACACACAGAGAGAGAGAGAGAGAGAGAGAGAGAGAGAGAGAGAGAGAGAGAGAGAGAGAGAGAGAGAGAGAGACAGAGAAACAAATATCAATAAAATGAAGTAGACCGCTCAAACACAAGGACCCACACAAAAATAACAAAAGAGAACACAAAAAAACGGATACAAAACCAAACAACCAAAAGCAACAACAACAAAAAAATAAGACAAAAACGCATCGAAACACAACAATCCTACCGCCCACGCCCACCACCCCCCCACCCCCCCACCCCCACTAACCACCCCAGACACAGAAGACACTCAAGCGAACGACCCATGGAGTCTTACCCATGAATCCTATTATCGTCTCCTGTGGGAACGGAGCGAGCGCGGGAAATTTGAAACGCGGACTTCGACCCGACGGTTTACACGAGGGAACAAAAACTTTGCATATGCTTTGCTGCGAAGTCAAATATGCGTGTGTGAAGCGTAGTGAAGTGATTGGGGTTATGATGTGAATATTATGATCAATTTATATTTTGGGGGGGAAATACGTAAATGCTATAAATACTACTGCTACTACTACTAATAGTAGAAATAATAATGATGGTAATAATAATAATAACAATAATAATAATAACATTGACAAAAGTAATAATAATAATAATAATAATAATAATAATAATAACAATAATAATAATGATAAAAATAATAGACTCATTCCCGTAATTTTCATGAATGATTATTTCCATAAACTTCCAGACTTAGCGTCGGTGATTACGTCACTACCTATATCAAAGTTTTTTTTCGAAAATAAACTTTACCCCCCCATCCAAAAAAAACTATTCAAAGAAACGAACTTTTTACAGGAATACCTTTGATTATCGTGTCAAAAATGATTACGAAGTCGAAGGGTTGTGTTGGGTTTGAAGTGACACGGAAATTTATAACATTTGTAGAAAGATCACACGAATTAAGTCGACGAACTGTATGTGATATGCACGTATGTGTGTGTGTAGGGGGGGGGGGGTTGTGTGGGTGTGGGTGTGTGTGTGTGTGTGTGCGCGCGTGCGTGCGTCTGAATATATGAAAATATAAATATATACATACAGAAAAAAAAGGAATTTATACATTTATACATATATGTACACATATCCATACATATACATATATATATATTATATTATATATATCATATATATATATATATGTATACATATATATATATATATATATATATATATATATATATATAAATTCCCTGTCTTAATCTTCTTTCCTAAGCCTCGCTCTGCGAAAAAAAAATGACTGGATTGACATTCTTTCTCTATAGTTTCCCCTACCTGTACATTTTCTCTTACACGTATAGCAACAGGAGGGCTAAGACCAGTGCCACCGGTGGTCCAATGTCCATCTACCCCCCCCCCCCCCCTCACCACCACAATTCCCCTTCCTTCCTTTTCGCAACTTTTGGCATCTCACCTCTCAGATGTACGTGCGGGCGCGCGGGCGAGCTCACATTTATACTAACAGTAGATCTGACAATTCGCTCGACCGCCGTGCAAACATATCTTGGCAGAGAGATGACGGCTTGGTATGTCAAGCATGAACTGACCTTGGTTGGGTCAAGAGGTCAATATGATAATGATACGTATTAATAATGATGGTGACGAGAGTAACAACAATATCAACTCCAATAATGATGATGATAACTAAGATAGTAATAACTATAACGCGAAAAAAAATGTTATTAATGATGACACACACAATGACAAAAATCATAACAAAGAGTCAAGAGTAAAGAAAAGAAAAGAAAAGAAAGAAAAAAAAAACTCTACCTCCTGTCATACCTGTGTCATTGCATCACTTGGCGCCGTGATCATGACAGATGCCAGTGTGCCAGTGTCAGCTAGAAGTGTCATGGCGCTCTATATAAATTTTTATTTTTTTTCCCCTCATAATCCCTCCTTGTTCTCTACTTCTATTATCTTATTCGTTATCTTTTATCCTTCTTTCCATCCATACCTGTTATTATAATTTCCCTCTTATTCCCTTTTCTTATATACTGTCTCATCTATCACTGTCTGTTTTAATCTTCATTGTTATTACTTATTGCTATACATTTTATTTATCTCTTACCAAAGTTTCTTTATTTTCACCCTTTTCTTCCATCTACTCTCTTTATCTTCATCTTCCTTCGCCCCATTTTCTTCACTTTCCCTTCTATCTTTCTAATCCATTCTTCTTCACATTTCTCACTATTCATTCTTCTATTCTACGAATGTCTATCAGCTGTTATCAGGCAATCTATCGTCTTGTCTCCAATCATCAGCTATCACGATTTCTTCATTCCTCCGTCATTATAATTTCTTATGATTTTTTCCCATACCTTTTATCATCATATCAGAATGATTTATCTATTTCATCATCACCTGAGAACAAGAGACGCATCACAAATGACTCATCGCACTACTTATCACTAATATTCGTTACAACTCACTCATGATTTATACTTATCACAACAGCTTCATCACTAATACTCATTACAACTGACTCATCACTAACACGCATTACAACAGACTCATCACTACAAGTCATCATAACAAACACATTACCAATACTCCTTACAACGGACTCATCACTAATACTCACTACAACGGACTCATCACTCATAGTCACTACAACAGATTCATCACTAATACTCACTACAACTGACTCACCACTAATACTCATCACAACAGACACATCATACATCACCAGCGACAGGAAAGAATCCATACCCCAAACTGCCGTTGGTTCACATACCTGAAAAAAGAGGAAATATGTATAGAATTATTTCATAATTTACGTATAAAAGTAATAAAAGTTATAAAACAAAAAAATGATTATAAAGCACAAATGTAGTCAAGGCAGATAGTAAAGAAGAGGATGAGGAAGAGAGAGAGGAAGAGTAGGGAAGAAGAGGGAGAGGGAGAGGGAGAGGGAGAGGGAGAGGGAGAGGAAGAGGGAGAAGGGAAAAGGGAAAAGGGAAAAGGGAGAAGGGAGTAGGGAGTAGGGAGTAGAGAGAAGGGAGAAAGGAAAAGGGAAAAGGGAGATTAAAAGGGAGAGGGAGAGGAAGAGTGAGATCAAGAGGGAAAGGAAGATGAAGAGGGAGAGGGAGAAGGGAGAAGAGAGAAGGGAGAAGGGAGTAGGGAAAAGGGTGAGGGATAGGAAGAGGTAGAAGGAGGTGGAGGGAAGGAAAGAGAGAGGAGGGAATGGTTAAAAAGATAAGGAATGTAAGTAGGGGAGAACAAGAGCAAGAGGAAAAGGAGGATAAAATGGAAACGTAGGTAGACAGAAGAAAGAGTGGCAAAGAAGGTGGGTTAAGAAGGGAGGGTAAGGAAGAAGGAGGGATGGAAGGCTTGCAGAGAAAGGAGGATAGGAATGAAAAGAAGTTTGGAGGGAAGCGAGGGTCGGAGGGAAGCGAGGGTCGGAAGGAAGGGAGGGACGGAGGGAAGGGAAGGTCGGAGGGTCGGAGGGAAGGGAAGGTCGGAGGGTCGGAAGGAAGGGAGGGTCGGAGGGAAGGGATAGTCGGAGGGAAGGGAAAATCGGAGGGAAGAGAAGGTCGGAAGGGTAGGTGGGGAAGGGAGGCTCGAAGGGAACGGAGAGTCGGAGGAAAGGGAAGATCGGAAGGGTAGGAAGGGAAGGAGGAGTGGAGGGAGGGAGCAGAAGGGGGAAGGATGAGGTAATACCTCCATCCTTTCTGATAGGACGCTTCGTATCGGATTAAAGTTGCATCGTGCTTGATCAAATCATATTAATTAATGGCGAGATCTTGTCGGATTGGGAGGTCTCAGGAATTCCAATCAGACTTTCTTATCTTCCCAAGTACATAATGGCCAAAATTATTAAAGATAAGGAAGAGAGATCATGGCTTTAGTTTCGTGGGTTTTTTGTCACACTTTTTCTCTTCTCTTTCTCTCTTTTTCTTTCTCCCTCTCTCTCTCTCTCTCTCTCTATCTATCTATCTATCTCTATCACTCTCTTCCTCTTTTCCTCCCTCCATTCCTTCCACCCACCCTCCCTCCTACCCTCCCTCCCTCCCTCCCACCCTCCCTCCCACCTCCCTCCCACCCTCCCTCCCTCCTTCCCACCCTCCCTCCCTCCTTCCCTCCCTCCCTGCTTCCCTCCCACCCTCCCTACTATCCTCCCTCCCTCCCTCCCTCTCACCCTCCCTCTCTCCCACCCACCCACCCACATATGTGTTTATGTGTCCATGTTGGTGTCCACACGCAGATTCCTCCCGTGCACGCCTTCCACTTGCCTTCCCATTCCGCCCTCGTTATCTGCCGATGAAGCTTGTTAACCTCAATATCCCTCTTCTGCTCTTTCCTCTGACCTCTTTTCTTTCCTCTGACCTCTTTCTGCTTTGTTTATTTTCTTTTCTTATTTGTCTTATATTTTTTCATTTCTTTACTATCGTTATCATTGTCATTACCATTATCATTCATAATCATCATCATCATCATCATCATCACCCTCCTCCTCCTCATCATCATCATCATCATCCTTATCATCTTTTATCTTTTCTTCTTCACTTTCTCTTCCTTCGTCTTCTTTATCCCTTATCCTCCTCCCCTCCCTCCCCCCTTCCCCCTCGCATCTCTTA
>BOPN01007233.1:35000-37500 GCA_017312705.2 Penaeus japonicus | reverse complement strand
CTTCTTCTTCTTCTTCTTCTTCTTCTTCTTCTTCTTCTTCTTCTTCTTCTTCTTCTTCTTCTTCTTCTTCTTCTTCTTCTTCTTCTTCTTCTTCTTCTTCTTCTTCTTCTTCTTCTTCTTCTTCTTCTTCTTCTTCTTCTTCTTCTTCTTCTTCTTCTTCTTCTTCTTCTTCTTCTTCTTCTTCTTCTTCTTCTTCTTCTTCTTCTTCTTCTTCTTCTTCTTCTTCTTCTTCTTCTTCTTCTTCTTCTTCTTCTTCTTCTTCTTCTTCTTCTTCTTCTTCTTCTTCTTCTTCTTCTTCTTCTTCTTCTTCTTCTTCTTCTTCTTCTTCTTCTTCTTCTTCTTCTTCTTCTTCTTCTTCTTCTTCTTCTTCTTCTTCTTCTTCTTCTTCTTCTTCTTCTTCTTCTTCTTCTTCTTCTTCTTCTTCTTCTTCTTCTTCTTCTTCTTCTTCTTCTTCTTCTTCTTCTTCTTCTTCTTCTTCTTCTTCTTCTTCTTCTTCTTCTTCTTCTTCTTCTTCTTCTTCTTCTTCTTCTTCTTCTTCTTCTTCTTCTTCTTCTTCTTCTTCTTCTTCTTCTTCTTCTTCTTCTTCTTCTTCTTCTTCTTCTTCTTCTTCTTCTTCTTCTTCTTCTTCTTCTTCTTCTTCTTCTTCTTCTTCTTCTTCTTCTTCTTCTTCTTCTTCTTCTTCTTCTTCTTCTTCTTCTTCTTCTTCTTCTTCTTCTTCTTCTTCTTCTTCTTCTTCTTCTTCTTCTTCTTCTTCTTCTTCTTCTTCTTCTTCTTCTTCTTCTTCTTCTTCTTCTTCTTCTTCTTCTTCTTCTTCTTCTTCTTCTTCTTCTTCTTCTTCTTCTTCTTCTTCTTCTTCTTCTTCTTCTTCTTCTTCTTCTTCTTCTTCTTCTTCTTCTTCTATATATATATTATGATGTGCGTGTGGGTGTATATATATATATATATATATATATATATATATATATATATATATATATATATATATATATATATATATATATATACACCCACACACGCACATCATAATACCATGGCCATTCCCTTACGATAACGCTGAATTCCGAATATCTGGCGCTCGTTGTTGCTTCGCATAAACGGAATTCATGGCTTTACAGATGCGGCCATAAAACTTTCAACCAGTGGGATCATGACAGCTGTCGGCATAATGCTGTCTCTCGGCATAAGATAGCAAATCGAGGGTCCTTTTGGGAAGCTGAACGACGTAGATATCGGTTCATTGAATTATTTTCATTATTTTGTGTATTATTTTGAGAATTAATAGCGTTCGAGTTATTAGCTTCATTAACGTTATTATTGATATGTTTAGTCATTTTCATCATTGTTATCATTATCATTTGTAAATTTTTATTATCGTGATTTTATTATTATCATTAATGTTATCAGTGTCAGTAGTAGTAGTAGCTGCGATAGTAATAATCTTAGAAGCTTTAGTAGTAGTAGTAGTAGTAGCAGTAGTAGTAGTAGTGGTAATAGTTTTGATAGTAGAAATTGCAGTAATAGTAAAAGTAATCAAAGTAATGCTATTAGCATTAGCAACTGGAACAGTAGTAGAATTAACAATATATTTTACAGTATGAATATCATATTATCCTTATCATTATTATTGCAATTAGTGTTATCATTGTAATGATTAATTAACATCTATGAAAATGATCTTTTGATAATATTTTCCGTATCATCATTCGCATGAAAGAAACAATAATTGCTGTCACTATTGTCATATATATATATACATATATATATATATACACACACCCACACACACACATCATAATACCATGGCCATTTCCTTACGATAACGCTGAATTCCGAATATCTGGCGCTCGTTGTTGCTTCGCATAAACGGAATTCATGGCTTTACAGATGCGGCCATAAAACTTTCAACCAGTGGGATCATGACAGCTGTCGGCATAATGCTGTCTCTCGGCATAAGATAGCAAATCGAGGCTCCTTTTGGGAAGCTGAACGACGTAGATATCGGTTCATTGAATTATTTTCATTATTATGTGTATTATTTTGAGAATTAATAGCGTTCGAGTTATTAGCTTCATTAACGTTATTATTGATATGTTCAGTCATTTTAATCATTGTTATCATTATCATTTGTAAATTTTCTTATCATGATTTTATTATTATCATTATGGACAATATCAATATGATCTTTCTCCTTTCCACTATCATCATTGTCATTACTGATAGTCTTATCTTAGGCATCAATTAAACTGATTATTAATGTTATTACTCATACTGGATGTATCAACAAATATCACCACCACAAAATCATAAAAAAGATACTGGTTTACCTTTCATTTCATTTCAGATTTAATTGATGCAAACATTATCATCATTTTAAAGCCCCCCCCCCCCTCCCCCCCCTACTCCTCCCACCTCCAAGAGCACACACACACAGATATCCTTTCCATCAAAATATCTATTTCTCGCTTCCCATTCCTCTACGAAACCGACTTCAGACTAACAG
>BOPN01007233.1:20000-25000 GCA_017312705.2 Penaeus japonicus | reverse complement strand
GAGTCCCCTCATGCGCTAGTATGAAGCTTTTGAATAGACAATATAGTTAAAAATCATAACTTGAAATATGCAAGAGAAAAAAAAACAATTATAAATCTATAAGTAGGTCCATTAAAAAATGTATTTAGAATAAGAGATTCTTTTAAAAGGTCAAAACCCAATTAAATAATGTAAACCACAGAATGCAGCTGAAGTTGCATTTGGGTTGCATACTGACCGCTGCCACATGTTTGACACCCTGGCTTATCCTATTGGGGATACCGCCGTGACGTCATCCGGAAATATTGTTGATAGGAAAGAAATATTGATCAACATCTCTGTCCTTGTTAACAACACGTATACCGTTTTGTTATATGTTTTTAGTTTGTAGTTTTTTGTCCACTTTTGTTTTCATTACCTTACACAGTTTTGAGATCTTGTACTTTATTGCTTTCGGATACTAGGTCACTGTTCATGTATTAATATAAGGAAAAAAAATATGCTTCTTTACAAGAAGGGATTTCCTTAGATCAGATTGGCCGACGCAGTGTTCCACTTTGCCAGGTCCTCCTTCTCTCTCTCTCTCTCTCTCTCTCTCTCTCTCTCTCTCTCTGTGTGTGTGTGTGTGTCTATCTATCTCTCTCTCTCTCTCTCTCTCTCTCTCTGTGTGTGTGTGTGTGTGTGTGTGTGTGTGTGTGTGTGTGTGTGTCTATCTATCTCTCTCTCTCTCTCTCTCTCTCTCTCTCTCTCTCTCTCTCTCCATACATACATACATACATACATACATACATACATACATACATACATACATACATACATACATACATACATACATACATACATACATACATACATACATACATACATACATACATACATACATACATACATACATACATACATACATACATACATACATACATACATACATACATACATACATACATACATACATACATACATACATACATACATACATACATACATACATACATACATACATACATACATACATACATACATACATACATACATACATACATACATACATACATACATACATACATACATACATACATACATACATACATACATACATACATACATACATACATACATACATACATACATACATACATACATACATACATACATACATACATACATACATACATACATACATACATACATACATACATACATACATACATACATACATACATACATACATACATACATACATACATACATACATACATACATACATACATACATACATACATACATACATACATACATACATACATACATACATACATACATACATACATACATACATACATACATACATACATACATACATACATACATACATACATACATACATACATACATACATACATACATACATACATACATACATACATACATACATACATACATACATACATACATACATACATACATACATACATACATACATACATACATACATACATACATACATACATACATACATACATACATACATACATACATACATACATACATACATACATACATACATACATACATACATACATACATACATACATACATACATACATACATACATACATACATACATACATACATACATACATACATACATACATACATACATACATACATACATACATACATACATACATACATACATACATACATACATACATACATACATACATACATACATACATACATACATACATACATACATACATACATACATACATACATACATACATACATACATACATACATACATACATACATACATACATACATACATACATACATACATACATACATACATACATACATACATACATACATACATACATACATACATACATACATACATACATACATACATACATACATACATACATACATACATACATACATACATACATACATACATACATACATACATACATACATACATACATACATACATACATACATACATACATACATACATACATACATACATACATACATACATACATACATACATACATACATACATACATACATACATACATACATACATACATACATACATACATACATACATACATACATACATACATACATACATACATACATACATACATACATACATACATACATACATACATACATACATACATACATACATACATACATACATACATACATACATACATACATACATACATACATACATACATACATACATACATACATACATACATACATACATACATACATACATACATACATACATACATACATACATACATACATACATACATACATACATACATACATACATACATACATACATACATACATACATACATACATACATACATACATAAATACATACATACATACATACATGCATACATACATACATACATACATACATACATACATACATACATACATACATACATACATACATACATACATACATACATACATACATACATACATACATACATACATACATACATACATACATACATACATACACGCATACAAACAAACCAATATAACCGCCCGTCCTCTAGTTAATGAAGACACATAACAATGTATTTTCCTTTTTCCAGACCGCGCGAGATGACGAATCACACTCCAGCATCCCTGAGATGGGCCGCCGTCCGATGCAGCATCCTTATCGTCTCCCTGTGTCTTTCGCTGCCCCGAGTCGCCAGCCAGAGCGCACACTCACCTCCTCTCCTGCACTCGCCCAGTGTCCCGACGCCCGCCGTATCGCCAGCGCCGGAGGACCGCCAGGACGTGTCGCCGCTTCCGCTCGCACACAGGACTAGCGGAGGAAGGAGTGGTAGTCTGGGAGGATTAAGGAGGAGAGGGATAGGTTTTTCCGTCGGCGAAAAGTCGTTACGCGGCTGGGGACGTGATGTGGAGCTCTTGTATCCTGCCGTTAGAGCCTCTCCCGCGGGCGTATCTGTCGTCGAAAAGGCGGCGGGAGGGGAAAATGTCGCCTTAAAAGAGGGGATGACGAAGTCGAAGCCGGGAGATGGCGATTCGGCGGTGGTTCGGAACGCGTTTACTCTAACCGGCGATAAGAAAGGGATTTCCAGCGGATTATTTGGGAAGGCGTCGGGTGTTGGAGCGGAAATTGCTATAAAAAAGATAGCTTTCGAGGGATATTATCCGTCGGGAGAAAATAAAACACACAAAACATTTCCTACCACAACGTCGAAAGATAAAAGACTGGAGAAACACCAGCCTTCGTCTCCTTCACTTTCTTCAAAATATCACACAGTAGATGAAACGCAATATGATATCTCTTCCAAAAATTCCCTTCCAGAGAAAATCGTTTTCTTATTATCATATATATCACAATTTAATTCCTCGGAGGTTCCCCAAAAAACTGGAGCGAGGTCATCAAATCCCACGCCCGCCTTTCCGGCACCTCTGTCGACCTCCCACTTTAAAGTATGGGAAGATTTCTCAACGGTCTTAAAAAGTCTAAAAAATAAACAAAACTCATATAAATCGAAAAATCCCAAATTACCAGACACCGGAGTCCAAGTTTTCTTTCGGGCAAACACAATGAGTAGTTCGAGGTCCGGTTTCCATCAAAGAGAAGACGAACACGACCCAAGAGAAGAGATTCGTCCCGCGGATTCCAGCGAGGGGAATGACGAAACTTCTCAGCTGACTTCTGTTATTGGGACTCGGGTCACGCGTGTCAGCGATCGCGCTGCTGGGCTTTCTTATCCCCAAAGTTCCCGACGTGCACCTGGTACCCGTCAACAAGATGTCATCCTGAACTTCAGGGCCGCGGAGGGTAAAGCTAACCACAAGCTCATGGGAGAAGTTGATAGGTCCTCCATAACTCGGCAACTTCGCGGACAAAGTACCTCATATACAAAGCCTCATGTGGGCGAGGTCGAGACAGAGGGGGCCGTTATCTACACAAGGATCGATCATCATTTACCCGATAAGGACAGACAAATGAACAGTTTTAGGAATCTCTCCCGTAAAACATTTTCCCTGTCAGGTGTCTCTACCCTCCCAAGATATGACATATCTCCGTGTAGAAACAACAGAGATGAAACATGCATGAGATTCAAATTAGGCAAGAAAATTCCAAAAGGAACAAAAGCCCCTCTACGCATAAACTCTACTTCAAAGTTAAGGCACACAGACGGGAATTCCGTTCTGAGAAGCGGCACAGTGAAGCACGGGAAGGAACATGCAGATGCTGGCGACTCTTTCACTCGCCTTCGGAGGAAAACCTTAATGAACGTCTCCTCATTTCACGCTAAATCCTCCCTTACGAACAATGGCTCCCACTTCAATTCATTCCCAAAAGAAGATCCGGACAGCGATATAATACGAGCGAAGAGGTTGTTCTCTCCTTTCGACACAACTGGATCTCCGGTGAAATATGTAAACGACAAAATCACCGTGGCGAAGAGAGAGAAAATCGACGCTGAAGATCAGAGGGGAAGATTACCTCTCTCGCCTGGCCAAGAGAACGCCGTGCAAAGCTACAGTGTCAAGCCCGGCGAACGGATTCCAACAATGAAATATGAGAGACCTAAGCCATTTATAGTGTGGAAGGGAAAATCAATACACGACGGGGCTCCATCGGGAAAGCAAGACGAACAAAATGCAATAAACTATCGAACCGGGCCTCGCTTTCTGCGCGTGCTCGCTGACATCGAGCGGAAACCCTTCCCAAACAAAGGTAAACACAGAAAAGGAAAACATACATCCGAGAGGAAAAATGCAAAGAGAATGCCCCTTCCAGCTCCAGCCTCCTCAAGCCTCATAGAACCCAGCGAGTATAAAATCCTGAAAGTATCCCCTCGGAGAAATATGACCAATGGGGAAGGGGTCGCAAGAAAGAAAATCTCACCGTCAGGCAACAGCTCAGGGATGAAAGAACACGAGCACATCGCTAACATGAGTCATTTTAGTGACAGCACAGATAAAAGTTTATTTGGGTCTACTCA
>BOPN01007233.1:0-2500 GCA_017312705.2 Penaeus japonicus | reverse complement strand
GTGTACACGATGATCATAGCAATTATAAAAAAAATAAAATAAACAAACGAATATGAAGATCATAACAATGTTTAAATGGAATGAGATTCACACACACACACACATACACACACACACACACATACAAACAAACACGCATATATACAAACACACACACACACACACACACACACACACACACACACACACAACATAAAAACTGCAAAAGCTTGATATGAAATCCCTACAAGTATAAATTATATACCGTTAGCTTAGAGTACGAGGAACATCGTTAAAAAAAATGGTTGTCTATCTATTTATATAACTTGTACATAACAAACCTTGAAGTTGGCGATCCCCCTCACTCCTCAGATGTCATATTCACTGTATCAATAGTCAAGCAACAAATACCAACCAGTGAGGAAGTGAGGAAGACGAAAAAAAAATTAATATCTTTTCCTACAAAGGTGTTGTGTCGGTACTGACTATGTGTCTATGTTGGTGATGTAAAGGGAGTTTTAGGTATATATGTGTTTGGGATGTATGTGTTATGGGAGTTACGATGCTACAGAAGAACATATTATTGCCTTTGTAGTGAGAAACATGTGTAGAAATGTGGACCAAATTGTATGCAATATTTAAAAAAAAAAACATATGAATTTGGCCATTGCATAGAAGCTAGGGGTGGCTATACAGAAAAGTGTGGGCATACATGTTTTACTTATGGCAAGGGTAATTATTTACAACAATAACAAAAACAAAAACAAATTCTCTCTTACATGTGTAACACAGACGCACATATGAATAGACATAGATGGAGAGAGAGAGAGAGAGAGAGAGAGAGAGAGAGAGAGAGAGAGAGAGAGAGAGAGAGAGAGAGAGAGAGAGAAGGGGGAGAGAGAGAGAGAGAGAGAGAGAGAGAGAGAGAGAGAGAGAGAGAGAAAAGGGGTAGCGGTGAGGGAGAGGGGGGGAGAGAGTGAGAGAGAGAGAAATAGAGAAGGGGTGGCGATGAGGGAGAGAGAGAGAGAGAGAGAAAGAGAAGAGGGGCGTATATATGCTGATGTAATTGTACACAGTCCGAGAATTACAGTATATACGACATTTTTTTTTCTATAAATAAATCCCTATCACCTAATGAGAAAATTACGCTGAACTAATGCGACTCAAAGTTATAAACAACCCTTCTCCTATTATCCTATTATCTTATTTTATCTATTATCCTATTATTTGCAACAGTAGCTTGGGTTATAGTGTTCCTATGATATTGCAATACCGTGTCATCGCCTCGGACACAAAAGGAATTACTTTAATGGAATACTGAATTATTTTGCAACTAGCTGAGGACTGTGATGATACCATGTCCTTTATTATTATGATACGGTCGACCGAAAGTAAATAGGAAAAAAAAATGATACAGTGGAGTGCTTGTGACGTCGAGAGTAGCTAAGGGTCTCTCCAGTGATATGAAAGATTTTTTTTTTTTTTTTTTTTTTTTTTAATTATCGGTCTTATAGCCATGTCCTTTCGTTATGTTATGATATAATATGATTTTATCTTTACCTGAAATATGTCGAAAAAAATGTTGAGATGAATTTGATGTGTAGATAAAAGGTCAACCGAATTACATCAGATGATAATTAATTAGAATGAATACTCTTGTAAGAATAACCTCCACTAGAAAATATAGATAAAAAAATAAAAAAATAAAAAAATATCCAGTCTCTCACATATTTCTAAAACAATGAAACAGGGTCATAGTTCAACTATATTTTTTCCTTCTAAATATCGGCTTCCTTTTAAATCTCCGTCTTTTCTTAAGGCAAAAGCCGTAGAGCAAACATGGGATTATCACCGGAATCTTTAAGATATGAAATATTACCATCAGGGTCGTTATCTCTGCAAGACATATGTATATATAATCTCATTGGATATTTTCCGGTAATAGTTATTCTTAAGGATTTGGAAGAAATGCCTGATGATCATATGATTAATGGATTTAATTAATCCAAAAATAGTATTAGGCGTTCTCACTCTTGCTAAAAAAAAAAAAAAAAAAAAAAAAAAAAAAAAAAAAAAAAAAAAAAAAGTTACGTAGAGTTCTATTCCTTCGATTCCTTGCGTAACTAATAATTCTGAAAAGTTACACACACACACACACACACACACACAGTATTTATCTATTTATAGATGTAAACACACACACACGCACACATACACACGCATGCATATGTAATAGATAAACACATATAGTACGTATATGTGCGTCTGCATATATTTGTGTGTGACAAAGACGAGAAAGAACAAGCAAACCTTGAAGTTCAGGATATTAATGCAGAAGATCTTCTTATCATATGCAAGATAGAACGCAACCATTAAACCTAGGACACGTACTTAGGATGGCCCGCGTCTACTAATACAATGCGTCTAGGCAATCTTACATCTCAGTCACTATCAACACGGTCATACGTATACACACACACACACACACAAATATATATATATATATATATATATGTATGTA
>BOPN01007232.1:45000-50000 GCA_017312705.2 Penaeus japonicus | reverse complement strand
AAAACACTTTTTGATACTCATGAGAAATAGATAGATATTCTCGTAATCAGAAAGATTCCTGAAAAGCGGATGTGGCATCTTTCCCTCACATTACAGTCTCGTTATGTCTTGATTTTTCACATCCGCAAAGCAAAGCTCAGATGACCATTCCAAAGAAAAACGACCGAAATGACTAAAATATTCCAACGAGACCCGCTTATACGACCCCCAGTTTTTGCTAATTTGCAAAATCCTGTATTGAGGGTATAAACCAATATGAAAATATTAATAGTTACAAGTTTTTTTCTTCTTTTCTTTTATTACGGATAAATACGAAAAATTGCCGTTGTCAGAACTTTGCCATAATGGGGTAGAGAAGTGTGGCTACGATAGTTAGCATGGTCTTGATTATTTGTATGACATATATGCTTTTGTTACTTATATTTAGTTTTTTCAATTGTTAAAACATGTATATATATATATATATATATATATATATATATATATATATATATATACATATATATATATATATATATATATATATATATACATATATATATATATATGTATGTATGTATATATATACACATATATAAGTCTGCAATCTAATATCGTGACATGTATCAAAAAGTATAAAGTTTGCTTACACACCTACACGTTATCAGATCCCATAAAGTATAACTAAACCTAGCTAACCAACCCCATACTATTCACTTTAACGCCAGACTAGTGAACACTGACCATATTTGGAGATACGAAAATAAAACTGAATATTCAAACACTATCGATAAAGCCAGTGTGGATCCGTGGATGACCTTTCTCGAGAGGAGAAGAAAAAGAAGTACAATAACCATATCTGACTTAGTATGTGCGTAACCCTTTAGACGTGATTCAATTTTCCTGAGCCGCTGAGCTAGGCATGACGCAGGAAACTCTTCGTCTTGATGTGAGATGAGGAGTACATGCTGCGTAGAAAAGAATGAGTTGAAACATTAATGAAAGATGTCCAAGCCATCACCCCCTTTTGGCATTCGTCCTCGGGGTTCTAATACGCAACTTAAAAGAAAGACACACACATCTTATCCGATTTTATCGTATCAAAGAAATCTCGGAAAGTAAGTAAAAAAAAAAAAAAGAGAGAGATTGTTACCAGTCTACGAACGAATCTTACAAACAAAACAAAACAAAGTAAAATCAGTCAAAAATAAGAACAAAAC
The DNA here is from genome assembly GCA_017312705.2 of Penaeus japonicus. NCBI lineage: Eukaryota > Metazoa > Arthropoda > Malacostraca > Decapoda > Penaeidae > Penaeus > Penaeus japonicus. The sequence continues at coordinate 48,801 of BOPN01007232.1, read as the reverse complement.
CTGAACAAAGACACACAAAATAAACAATCAAAACAAGCGCAAAAAAAACAAAAACAATAAAAAAAACAAGGACAAAAACAGAAGAAAACACAAAAACAGCCCCACAGACCGACCCGTCCCCCCTTACGTATACACCCCCCCTCCCTCCCTCCCCCCCGTTAGATGGTCTTGTGAGAAGAAGGAGTCATTAGTTATCATAGAGAGCAACGAAGACCGTGTTGGCATCCTTGAGATCCTGGTCGAGATCCCACTTATCCTTCGCTGGTGACCTTCTCCTTTGCGCAGGATTCTTCAGCGTCCCTTGGTCTCGGGTCCTGGCGGGATGTGTTGTTATTATTATCATTACTATTGATGTTATTATAAGCAATAGTATTAGTGCTTTTTCTACTTGTCGATTGTTGTAGAAGGAACGAAAAGGGTAGTAGTGTTGGTGTTACTTTTTCGAATTTTATTGTTAATGTATTTACTGTGTCTGTTTAAGGTATTGGTTACGTTACTGTCATCATCTCTGTTTGTATCATTCTTACTTCTCATTCATAATCACTATTATCATCATTATATTTTTTGTGTGTATTTTTATTATTGTCGTCATTATCATTGTTAGCATCATTATCATAATTTGTAGTTGTGGTAATAAGAGTCAGAATATTGTTTTACTATTAATGATATTATTATTATCTTTATCACAATTTTGTTATCATTATCTCTATTACCAATGTTATTGTTAACATTATTACCATTACCGTCATTATTATCATCATTATAATTGCTGTTATTATCATTATCGTCGTCGTCCACCTCCTCCTCCCACTCCTACTCCTCCTACTCCTTATCATCACCATCATCATCATCATCATCATCATCATCATCATCATCATCATCATCATCATTATCATCATCATTATCGTCACCATCATTATCAATATTGACACTATCAGTATTGTTATTGCAACTACTACAACTGCTACTACATCACTACTACTATACCTGCTATTACTACTACTGCTGTAGTAGATATCTCTGAAAATTTCATATATTCACGAGTCATATCTTCCGGCAGCATAAAGTCTACGGGTTTATCATGTAGTATTTGACTTCCACACCATCCATGTGTGCGAATATTTCTTTCTTATTTTTTTTTCTTTATTTCTTGTATTTCTTGTGCGCGAGACGAAGATGCAGCAGTATTGCCAGTGCCCGCTAGAAGCTGCTAAGAAGAGAAAATGCCTTGTTCTATGCCCTGAAGCTCCAGATGTACAGGAAGCTGAAGTTATATATTTAAAATGCCCGAATTTTTGTGGTTTTTTTATAGCTTTACCTACTGAGTCTCTTATAACCATGAGTATTTATATTACATAAATTTTTACACTTTATATAGAAAAAACATATAAAGTTATTAAAAAAAAAAAAAAAAAGTAAGATGCACCCCTTGATTTAACCTTCCTTGGGTGACCTGGGTTCAAATAGCATTTTCCAAGAAAGGCAGAAGGAGCCACCCCGGGATTGGGTTGTTCTCTCCCTTATCTTTGTTTATTCATTTATTTTTTATTTTATTTATTTATTTACTTATTTTTATTTTATTTTATTTTTATTTTATTTATTTATTTTTTTTTTTGTTTGTTTGTTTGTGTGTGTGGACTATTGCGTCATAGCCTGAAGGTCGTGAGAAGGTAACTATAATAGGCAATGTATTACTCGAGATGAGTTTATAATTGAGTCTGATTGAACATATAAATAGGAGTTCTCATTTTTATTGAATTTTCATTTTGTATAATATTATAATTCGCGGAGTGGTTTCCAGGAAATTCTGTGTGCGAGCGGAATATGTTTTCTTTTGTGAATTTCTTCTAGCAAATGAAATCTTAAAAATTCCTGCACTTTAAACAAATCATCCTGTGAATACGAGAATCTTATTATAAGTAATCTATAGACAAACTTAGTCTGTCTAAACTTTAAGTCTTCTGATACGAACTTGTTCATCAAAAGGTCGATAATTCATAAGGATATTCTTAATCGAAATCCTTTATACTTGGTGATATTCCCACGCAACATCCTCCTCTATACACATCATACACAAATACACTCCATCATGTATCCTTCCCTATCCCACCTTTCCACACTTCTTGTTATACAATCCTCTTCCCATTAAAAACCCTCGTTCCCGTTCGTATTAAACGGGTGGTGACAGATGCTATTCTTTTGAAAATCTTTTGTAGATTGAGATACATAGGGGGAATACAGGCTTAAAGATAAACGTACGCTACACTACCACTGCCAATAATACTAGGCTACTATAACTATTGCATGATTACCTTTATTATTACCACTGTTGTTATTTTTATTATTATTATCATTATTATGATTTCCATTGTCAATAGAATGTTTTCATTATCATCACTATTATTATCATTATCATTATCATGGCTATCCTCCTTTTTTGTTATCATTATTATCATCACTAATTACTTCTGTATTCTGTAGACCTAAGGGACATTTGGATGCGTTCTACGGTTTCCCTTATACGGAATAATTATTACTATTACTCTTGCTATTATTCTTCTTATTGCTCTTGTTGTCATCATTATAATTATGTTGATTGTTATTATCATTTTTGCATAATTATTATCATCATAGGTATTGCCATTTAGCATTTTCATTGTCTTTTTATCATTATCACCGTCATTTTATTATCATTATTAGTATTAACATTGCCATTAGAATTATTATTGTCAGTATCGTTATTACTGTCTGTTTTGTTGTTGGCTGTAATAATGATAATGATTTTGATATATTTGTTCATTACTATCGTTAATACTAGAATTATATTTTCATTATCGTTATCATTATCATCAATGTTGTTATTTTCATTGTTATTACTATCATATCTGTTTACCATCATCGATTGCCATTTTGACATTTCATAATCATTTCTATTAACACATTAATCATAATTATCATCAATATAAGCATCATTATAATATATCCATGTGCAGACTAGCACTTCTTGTCTTTGCAATAGTCATTGCCAATGTATATGCTTGATCTACGCGCGTAGTTCAGCGTGCATGTTTACATATGTAAATCTAATTCAATTTTTTGTTTGTTTTCATTTGAATCCAAATTGAGCGCGATCCCCGTGAACTAAACGCCAAACGGTGGTATTTGCTATGTACTGTAAAATCTATAAAAAATAAAAAAAATTGTATTGTTCTCGTATCGGCAGGGAGTGTGATAAGTATAAGAAGGAAGGTAGATATGTTTATGAATCAAGGACAATAAGAGAAGATGTGAATAAGCAGTTGATAAAGAAGAAGAAGAAGAAAAAACACGTTTACGGAAACGCTTGTGGTGATACTTCGTTGTTTTGAAGCCAGTCCATATACACGCTAAGAATACGAACGAAATAGTTTTACTTTCATGTACCTCAACTCGCTTCCTTAATAATCAATATGCAAGATATTCCCCGACTTAGAAAGGGGTAAAAAGCAATATCTGGCACGAAAAAGATAGCAAAAGGAAGACGAGAAACAATGTAAGCAAAGCAAGACATGAAAGGCATCACCCGAAGAAAAATATGAAAACATCACAAATATTTTGCTTCTCGACTTATTATTTTCTGAAATTCATTCGTCCGATGCACATTTCACCAATAGCCTGTGGTGTGTAATTTTATATGCAAATTCCCCGCAACTTAGAAAAATAACGTATGCAGAGCATGGCAATATGGAGGTCTTGCAAGGTTTTGGCCAAGGTGGAACCTTGCAAGGGAGGGGAGTGGGAGGAGGGAGGAGGGAAGGAGGG
>BOPN01007232.1:30000-32500 GCA_017312705.2 Penaeus japonicus | reverse complement strand
TCAACAGAGAAGAAAGCTGTTTTAAGGATAGATTTAGGTGACTTTTTCAAGGCCTTTTCATGGTGTTGTTGGGACTGTCACTGATGCCCGTTTACACCAAAGAGAGGAAAAGTCTCCCTCGAAGTTCCTTTCTCATGCTTCAGGTTCGTTCTCCAGAAGAGCGTTGGAAGGAGGAATTGAGACGGAGAAAGAAATGATAAGTCTTTAGACATTTTTTGAAGAAGAATGAGCCTAAAAGACGGGAGAGTGTATCTCAGTCATTTATATTTTCATACTTATCATGAGTCCAATGTAGTAATTTAGGGAATCTTATTAGAGGACTTTGAAACCTTTAGTAATGTAAATATTGTAGGAACTACCAGGAATCTAAGAAAAAAGGAAGCTCTAAAAATCTGACGGGGTAATTTTTTTTTATTTACAAATGGTAGTTGGAATTTCATAAAGGAACTTTCGTAACTGTAGTGAAGGAGCCTAAAGAGATCTTTCTTTGGAAGAGTATTTTCTTTCAGCATCCTTCTGTAATATGATTAGTTTTTTTCCTAAACGTGCTTTATACCACTTCAATCATTTAACTGCTTAGTAAAGATCATGGAAGAACAAATGCGCTATATACAAAAGATTTTTGTTTTTGTTAGTAAAGAAGATTACAATCTCGAAATTTTGAGAATTCGAAAGGCATTGGATCATATTTTATAAAACTTCATTCGTGTTTAGTTAATCCTTTTGTCAACGTATCACCATGCAAAAAAGAAGTCATTTTCGGTGAGCATTTCGAGAGAGTATTTCATGAATGTCTTTCCTTTGAAATTCAATCACGGTAACCATAGTGGTGAAGTTATAGCCTGAAGGAACGCAAATTCCTTCTCGGATCCGTACTCCTCAAGACGCTTGCCATCAAAGAAACTTAAAAAATCGTGTATATTGATAAACCTCACGTTGGGATTTTCTGCAGTAACCGCATACTATATGAATAATAGAAAAAATAAAAGCGTCTTCTTTTTTACCCTAAAGTATATTTGAAAGTCTATCAGATTTGATCGAAGAAAACAAAAATGACACATCGATCTCTGATGAGGCGTCATGCCACCGAAGAGTCCAAAAGTAACGCGATCTTTGCGTGTGTGACCTCATCCCGAAAAAATCGCCTCAGCCATCGAACGGATTCTATCGCAAAACATCTATAAAATCCACTGTACCTTTGCATAACCAAGACCAAACTAAAACCTCCATCGATACAGCAAATAGAAAAAAAAACAAAAACAAATAGAAACCAAATGAGACAAATAAGAACAAAACCCCGGAATCGTGGCGGTGACAGGGCGCTCGCTCTCCGCGTGCCTCTCCTGATCGTTCAATCATCTCGAGAGAAGCTGGAAGCAAGCGTGAGAGGCGAGGCGCTGAGACTCGAGTTAATAGCACGCAATCTCCAGCTGGCTCCAGACCCTCGATAGTGCTCGCGAAACCTCACCGGGGGCGCCGAAGCTCATCCTCTCGGGCGGCGCTCAAATTACCTCAGCTCTCATTAGCCCCCAAGAGTTAATAACTCTTCGCGTCGAGTTATGTGCCATCTTTTTCCATTCTTTTCTTCTTCTTTTTTCTTTGATTTGTGGATCGGGTGTTTAAAGCTCAGTGAATTATGATTTTTGTGTTTGTGCTTGTGTGTGTGTTTGTGTGTGTGTGTTTGTGTGTGTGTGTGTGTGTTGTGTGTGTGTATGTGTGTGTGTGTTTGTATGTGTGGTGTTGAGTGTGTATTTGTGTTTGTGTGGGTGTCGTGAGTGTGGACTAACAATAGGGATATATATCATGTACATCTAAGAACGCACACACCATGTAAGTATAACCTCATTCGTGCTATAGCCCCAGCAATTTCGACCAATGTAAGTTATGACAATTTCCCATCCCATGCAATCACCCTTCTCTCCCTTCTCTTCTCTTTCAACTATCCTCTTGCACTCTCCCCCTCACCCTTGCCACAACCCCCCTCACCCCCTCCGCTCATCCCCACATATCCCACTATTAATAGCCACATCAGCCTCTCTCTTTCCACATAACACCCCCCCCCTCCCCCACCAGGCCTCCTCTCACCCTTACCACAAAATCCTCCCTCTCCCCCCACCCCGCCCCCCTCGCGCCCCCATTGCTGACAAGCCAGATAAGCGCGTCGGTTGCTGGATTGTTTCCCCCATGCGTGGCCAATCCGACGTTCTTCAGCCGAGCGAGTTTCGCCCCTATGCTCCCTTGACTTACGGGCCGTCGTGCCTCCCGAGGGGTTACGCCCAGACGAGAACATTTTAGCTAATTTAACCAGTTAATTAAATCTTGATCCAATTAGGAACAACATCTCGTTCAAGGAAAGAGCAAGGTTGTTTGCCTAGTCAGGTAATATTTCCTAACTGTTCCAACAAAAAGCCGTGCGAATCGACTGACTTCGATGTCCGAAGACGCAGCCAAGAGCGCCGGCGAAGGGGAAGGAAGAAAGAGCGGGGCCGCGGGAGGGCGA
>BOPN01007232.1:15000-20000 GCA_017312705.2 Penaeus japonicus | reverse complement strand
TATTAATCTCTCTTTCTAACCCCTTACCCCTCTCCCCCCCTGCCTCCCACTCACCCACCCCCCCTCTCTTTATAACGTAAGAACTCCCCCTCATCTGTTTTTTTTCGCCTTTTTCTTCTTTGTGTTAGTCTGAGCCCGTTTTTTTTTTTTTTTTTTCGTTCAAGCCTCATTGCCTGATTTTTAGTCAACGCTTTTCTATTTTTTCCCTTCGAGGCTTAACATTCATAAGCATGAAATACGTAATGACGAATGTAGAGGAGGCATGAAGTAGCATAAAGGAATAAGTGACTGTGAATACGTTGAGGAAAGAGAAAGAAATTATGAATTGTAAGGAATTATAAATCTGAGTGTAATTAGGGGTAAATGTAGGTGATTGATAGAAATCATAAGTGCATAGCATAGAATTGGTGTGAACCCTTCAGATTACTGAAGGTTACAGCAGGTCGGAAAGATATATTTCGTATCAATCGTTCCCTTTTTCCTCGGATGATTTTGCTCTTTTTAGAAATGTAAAAAAAAAGAGATTGGCCATAAAGAAAGGGAGAGGTAAGAGAGAACATAGAGAGTGAGAGAGAAAGAGAGAGAAATAGATAGAGTGATATATATATATATATATATATATATATATATATATATATATATGTGTGTGTGTGTGTGTGTGTGTGTGTGTGTGTGTGTGTGTGTGTGTGTGTGTGTGTGTGTGTGTGTGTGTGTGTGTGTGTGTGTGTGTATAGCGAGAGAGCGAGAGCGATAAAGAGAGAAAGTGGGACAGAGAGAGAGGGGGGGAGAGAGAGAGAGAGAGAGAGAGAGAGAAAGAGAGAGAGAGAGAGAGAGAGAGAGAGAGAGAGAGAGAGAGAGAGAGAGAGAGAGAAAGAGAGAGAGAAAGAAAGAGAAAGAGAGAGAGAGAAAGAAAGAAGAAGAAAGTCCCCTCGGTCCCGCCGCAGCGTCCCGACGAGCAGCAAGAGAACTCGGCCAACCGGTTTACGACTCGCTTCGACACAACGACCCATCGGCGCGTCCTTTGCGAAGGCTCCAGCGATCAGCATCCACTCTCTTTTCAAGGAAATGGGTACACGGCTCCCCGAAGTTGAAGCTGCGCTGAAAGGACGCATTGCACAACGACAGACATGGCTTTGCGGCGAAGAGTAGAATGCAGCTTTTTTTCCCCTCTGCGCTGTAGAGTTGGGAGTAAATTCAGAGAGATAGAGGCTAAAAGTTTTAACTCTTTTAGAAAACACCCACGATCTTTGATAAAGTTATTAATAAAAATTACTTGATAAGTAACAGCGTCATTCAATTAAGTAACCTAATCATGTATAAAAAGGACATAAAGGTCTCAGAACTAGAAGCTAAAAGGAATTTATACAACATTATATTAACAAACTATATACAACAGTTCTAAAGACAAGATAAGAGACAACATTATATATCAACTGTGACACATAAGCTAAATAAAGTCAAATAATGTTGGAAATCATTTATGTATTTAAAAATGAAGAATTCGGTTCACAATATCAAACCTCACACAAATTGCCTGGCTGGACTTTTGGCATATTAGCAATGGTATGTACTGTATGATTTTGTTTCATGATGTTAAATGAATATATCTATATCAAGTAAGTATTTGTCTACTATCTGCTTTTATAACTATTAATTATAAGATCATTTGTAGTAGTAGCAGTAGCAGTCGTAAAAGTATTTTTGTTAAGATTATTATCGTTATTATCATAATTTTTTACCCTTTCTTTATTTTCATTATCCCCATTATCATCCTTTTCATTATTATCATCACCATTACTTTTATTATTACCATTCTTACTATCATTATTATTCGTGTAATTATAATGAAGATTTAATCGAAAGGAAAGTTATTCAGTCTCATTAAACATTTATTCGCTCGTGTTGGTTTTCTTACTACTGCCAGTGTTTTTATATGGATTATCACTAAAACCAACTACTGTTATTAGTATTATCATCACCCTCTCTCTCTCTCTCTCTGTCTGTCTGTCTCTGTCTCTGTCTCTGTCTCTGTCTCTGTCTCTCTCTCTCTCTCTCTCTCTCTCTCTCTCTCTCTCTCTCTCTCTCTCTCTCTCTCTCTCTCTCTCTCTCTCTCTCTCTCTCTCTCTCTCTCTCTCTCTCTCCCTCTCTCTCTCTCTCTCTCTCTCTCGCCTCAATCACAAGACTCTCCTTCACCTCCTTCGCTCCATAAACATCTTAGGTCTTCCAGGGTCCCCAAAAGAGATAATGAAGAGCCGCGTAGGGGTCATGTGGGAACTGAGCCAGAGATATGAGAAGAGGGGGGGGAGGGGGAGGGGGGGAAGGAGGGGGAAGAGGGGGGAGTAGAGGGGGAAGAGGGGGGGAGGGAGATGGGAAGTTTATAACAGTGTCATCTAAATAATCGATTCAAAGCTTCATTCCATAATCACCCATACAAATTGGATCATAAATTTGGGCTATAGAATATATAAACAAGAGGGAAGGGGGGAGGGGAAGAGGGGGGGGAGAGCCATTACCTAAAGACCACGGTATGTTATCCTATGGAACACTCGCGGTACTCGTATTATCTAATAGCCAGATGTTGCAAGCTATTGCAACCTATAATAAAAATCACATATTAGTTATTTAAAAGTTATATGAAATTATATAAAGATTTATAAAAGCTATATAAAGCTATGTAAACATTCGAAACGCAACGTTCGAAAGGCAACCATTATCACGTATCGCTTTATTTTCCACATAGTCCATTTCTTTTATTGTATGTAACCATTCGCCATTAACAAAATCCATGTTCCTTCTCTCCTTATCCTCATCGCCTTATCCCAGTCCTCGCATCCTATATCCGACACACAGTCCTCACAAAGAGACACAACTGTCCCTTCCTTATGAAGAGAGACATTAGTTGCCGTGGCGCTTCGAGTCCGCCAAGACTCCTTTTCTGTCGCTAACATCGAAACGAGTATAGAGTGAATCCCTAGTGGCGGTACCGTCTGGTGAGAAGATTTCGTTAAATCGAAGTGTTAAGTATATGGTGACTCTATGCGTGATAGTGCTACATTTCATTATTTTTTTCCATATGACGTTGCTTTTTTTTTTTTTTACTGGCGCCCTATCAGCACTTTACACTCATCATAGGTCCCATTTATCCAACCTTTAGATCTCATTTGATCCTTCGTGTACCAGAGAAGCTTTCGTTAATTCGAACTGTTAAGTATATGGTGACTCTATTCGTGATAGTGTTACATTTCTTTCTTTTTTTTCCACACGACGTTGCTTTTGTTTTTTTTTTACTGGCGCCCTATCATCACCTTACACTCATCCTAGGCTCCATTTATCCAACCTGTAGATCTCATTTGATCCTTCGCATACCAGAGAAGCTTTCGTTAAATCGAAGTGTTAAGTATATGGTGACTCTATGCGTGATAGTGTTACATTTCATTGTTTATTTTCCACACGACGTTGCTTTTGTTTTTTTTTACTGGCTCCCTATCATCCCCTTACACTCATCCTAGGCTCCATTTATCCAACCTTTAGATCTCATTTGATCCTTCGTATACCACGCCATTACGCAAGACCCACACCACCTGACACATACTCATACCAGGCATTCAAGATTCGGCTCCTGTTATCCAGCATAGGAGAGTGACACCTTTTTTTTATTCTTTTTATTCTTTTCTTTTCTCTTTTCTTTTTTACTCCGGAGAGAAATCGCCCTGATTACCTCCCCTCCCTCATCCAGCCCATCATCCAGCATCCATCTTGAGGAAACACTCGGGTCTTGAGAATTATCAAAGATTTACCTCGCAAGATTTACCACGATGTTTATGAAGATGAATCGTAAGAGGAATTCTCTCTCTCTCTTTTTCTCTCTCTCTTTTTTTTTTTTTTTTTTTTTTTTTTTTGTCTTGCTCTGTGCTTATCAAGGGTAGTCAGGGGGTTCGAAACGTTTCATTAAGGATCAAAAAGATTCATATGGATTCGGCTCAGGAGGGGTGCCAGACCGATGAGGGAGTCTCTGTATTCCCCAGGACGCTCTCATATTATTGTTTTTATTATCATTATCATACTCATTATCATCCCTAATAGTGTCATTTTCATTAATGATACCATTATTATTATTGTCACATTATCATTATCATTATTATCGTTGTTATTATTATTGCTTTTATTATTATTATTCTTACTTTTACTAGTATCATTGTTATAATTATTGTTACTATCTTTATTATTTTTATCATTTCCATTACCTTTATTACTATCATTATTATTATTATTATTATTATCTTTTTCATTATTGGTATTATTATTATCATTATCATTGTTATTGTTATTATCATCACTACTGCTACTATTATTATTAACATCATCATTATCATAATTTTTATCATTACCATTATTACTATGACCATCATCATTATTACAATCATTTCATTATTCTCATTAATATCATTGCTATCATCATTATCATTAATACTAGTATCATCATTATCATTAAAATCAATATCATCATAATTACTATCATTATCTTCATAAGTGCTCAACTTTAAAGGGTACATTACCTCTGTAACCTGATACATTAATAAAATTGTTCACTGCACTCACGAGCCTATACTCTTAATAGGCTTAGCCAGATGAGTAAAGAAATATGTACATAGCGGTTCTGTACCTTTTGAATGTGGCTGAATATACTGTTGGAATCTGAAATGGAATATTTTTGTTATTGTCATTATCATAATCACTGTTTTTATGGGTCATTTACTGTGATCATTATTCTTGTGATTTTAATTGCTCTTACTTTTATGATTTATTAGCATTATTGTTATTGTTTTCATTATCATCTTTATTATTATTATTTGTATTATTATTATTTTCATTATCGTTGTCATCATTATCATTATTGTCATTATGATTATAATCATTATCATTACTATCATTATTGTTATCATTATGATCAAATTCTTCCTCATCATATGATAAAGATTTATGTAATTGTTGTGTATTTA
>BOPN01007232.1:5000-7500 GCA_017312705.2 Penaeus japonicus | reverse complement strand
TTTCTCTGAAGAAAAAGAAGCCTTGATAGTTATTCAGTCGTAGCATAAAGCCCCTTGAATGATAACGAATCCCCAAAGTATTTCTCCATTGCCCCTTAGAGGGTGCTCTTGACCAACAACATGTCACAATCACCCACGAGATGCAGATGATTGTGACGGACACAAATAATAATAACAATGTCAACGCAAAGAGTAATGGATCTAAGAAACAGTGATTTTAAGAAGAATTGCCAAACAACGGTCAGAGAATAAATAAAAAAGATAAATGCGCGACAAAAATATACGGTCACGATAAAAATAAAAAAACAGGTCACCGGTTTAAAAAAAAAAGTGTTCACTGATAACTTTACTGATGGTTTGCGTCACTGTTGCGAGTTCATTCTTATTTGCAACTTTTCTTTGCCTGGTTCTGTGTGTTTCCTTTCCTTCCCCTGTATTCATTTTTTTTTCTGAAAGGAAAGATATAAACAAATGCATTTTACTCTTGTGTTTTTGTGAGTCGCTCCCCAAGTCGAAAGCAAAAGGTCCTCAGGATAAAAATCATGAAATGAGAGAAGACTAAAATCCTGACGCTGTATTTTTAACTTTATCTTTACTTTGATCAAACAGACGAATTTCTTCGACTTGGATCCTCTCTCACACACAAGGACAAGAGCGAATTTGAAATCAAGCAACTTAAGAAGAAAATACCAGTTGTGATTTTTTATATGAAGAGAGTTTTCAGTTGAATATGATAGATGTGAAAATGTTCACTTTAAGAATATTTCATTGCGTAATAGAGCAACAGTTGCATTACATTTTGTATATATCAATATATTCCTTTAGAAGGTTGAAAAGGAAAAGAAAAGTCGAATCCGTAAAGAGTCTTATTGTTGTATTTAAGAAAAACTTCAGTCCCGGTTCAGAAGCCCAAACCGACCGTCCAGCCTCCCATAGTGTTACATTACAATTTCACTCCCCAAGCTAGACGCAGCTGGGCCGGTTAAAACAATGATGAATATGATATAAATCTAAAGTTATATTCAATGAACTTCTAAGACATAACTATAGAATATAGATCAACTCTTTTGGCTGCAGAGTGAGGTGACGTAATTTTCACCCCATTCCCTCCTCTTTCAACATCTCTCATAGGAGAGGGGGTGGATGACCCTTTGTTTCCCAAGGTTCAGAGGTCATGGATAGCAATATATGACCTTCCATAAAAAAATAAACATATATCGAAGACCTTTTTTGTGATATGGTCACGTGTCATGAACGAGGCATATTAACTGGACGTTTTATTATGAGCATTTTTGATAATCCTACTTGAATCTTTGATAAATTCTAATAACTTGTGTAAATCAATCTTGATAGAATGATAGAGTTATATTTGCTTTCATGTCCTTACCATGCTGTTTATATAGTCATAAATAGGGCGTTTGTCAATGATAAGCAACATGAAAAAGAAAGTGAGTTGGGATTAAGACTTGGAGATAGGTATAAATATAACTTATATGAATGATTAATAATCAGCAAAGACAATATCAATATTGTTATCGTTTTCATTTTCATTATTTTTGTTATTACCAATCATGATTTCTATCGTTATTATTAATTTTAGATATGATAGTGATTGCCATTACTATCATCAATTCTGTTTTATTGTTGCTATTATTGTTATTAACTTTCTTTCAGTTGCCATTACTACTATTGATATTATTATTACTGATACCCTGCCATTATCATCACCAGCATCTTTATCATGATTGTTATCCTTATCATTAGCATAGCTATCGTTATCATTATTTTCACCATCTTCATCATCTTCATAACCGTATTTATTACCATTACTGTTCAAATGAGTAGTGGTAGGAATAACAGTACCATCAATGGTGGTATTAATAAAAGTAATATGATCATATTATTTTCACAAGTATTATTATTAGCCGTAATGATAGAATCCTCACCTTCATCGTCACCCTGATTAAATTTATTACAACAGTCCTGATCTTCAGACAATTACATACTCCTTGAAATGTCACGTTTTATCCTTCCTGTGTGTCAAAAACATAAAAAAAGGTAAAAGCATGAGTAATTAAGAGATAAAGAGAGAAGTAAAAGCCAGACGCCGTCCTCGTTACTCTAATTGTTTCATAAGGTGTTCTATCAGAAGATTAGATTCATTATTGGATACCTTTAAATAATTTCCAAAGCTGCCGATTGCAATAGGTATACCGAAAAATCATTTTAAAAGCATAATGATATTCAGAACGTCAAAGGGCAAACCGCATCAATAATATGACACGTTTTTATTCTCTTTCAGAATCATAACTTCACAGTTTCTTTTAGTGGGAAAGTGGGAAGTTTAACTCCTTTGTGTTCTAATACTTTTCTGACTTCATTCTATAAATAGTTCATTAGCTCATTATGCCTAAATTTCTAAGACTTTTTTACCCAGTTTGAGTTTTTGTCCGATCTATATACAACTCGTATCTAACGCATTTGTCCATTTCGCTTTTAT
>BOPN01007231.1:52500-60000 GCA_017312705.2 Penaeus japonicus | reverse complement strand
AATCTCGTCTCTCTCTATTTGCAATATATTCCGCCGCGGATGCTTGCTTTTTTTTCGCTCGGTAACCTATACACACACATACATACATTCGGCTGTGAGGGAACGCGGACTTTAAGGTTCGATCGGTCGGTTTCTGAACAGGATTCACTGGTCGTTTTCTCGTTCCGTGTCGTCGCGCTGAACGGAACGGAACGGAACGGAACGGAACGGACGCTGGAGCTGGGGCTGGAGAGGTCCGGCTTTGCGTTTCGTTTGTTTCGCAATCTGCCGTTTTTATCCGGCTTGGCTTGTTCGAGAAATGCATACGTGTATATATATGTGTGTGTATGTGTGTGTGTGTGTGTGTACATATATATCAACGCACTAGACCTTTCTGATCTTCGCAACGACATCAAAAGTACAAATACCCGACCCAGTGCAACAGAGAACATTCCACTCCGCGATGAATGATCCCTTTTGCAACGAGTCAACTGCAACGAAATCCAATGCATCATCGTCATGACCGCAAGCCGACAGATTTCCCATGACAATTGCTCTACCTCGCAGGTCATCTGTGATCATTTGCAACCAGAGTGCCATCCCTTCCGAGCAACGAACTGTCAGTAGTAGCGGGTTCGAAATATTTCCGCATGGTTGAAATATCATGTGACGTTCGCCTTGTGATGTAGTTTCTTTGTTGTTGTTGTTGTTGTTGTTGCTGTTGTTGTTGTTGATGATGAAAGAAGAGGACTCGTCAGTGGGCGTTGAGCAGTAAATGTGCACCTGTCACTTTTAACAGCAGGTGTATATCATTATCAAAATAATGACGACAGCTTTCTAGATTACTCGGACTTAATGAGGGATACTACATGCATATATATATATATATATATATATATATATATATATATATATATGTATATATATATATATATATATATATATATATATATATATATATATATATGTTTGTGTGTGTGTGTGTGTGTGTGTGTGTGTGTGAGAAAGAGAAATATGAAGAGAGAGAGAGAGAGAGAGAGAGAGAGAGAGAGAGAGAGAGAGAGAGAGAGAGAGAGAGAGAGAGAGAGAGAGAGAGAGAGAGAGAGAGAGAGAGAGAGAGAGAGAATGTATCTTTCGTAAACAATGCCTACTAAGAACACACATTACATATCCAACACCACATTCAACTTCCGTGTATTCAGAATACACACCCGCCTTTCCATCTAAAACATAAACACACTGCTTTCCAAAATGCATGAAATAAGAGTAGAACAAAAAAAACACACACCCCACAGTCGTAGGAATGACACCTGCTGCTGCGTGGACTCTCGTGCATGATACATTCTTATGCATGACACAGAGAGGTACCTCAGGGAACAACCCCATGTATCATACGTCTCTAGATTTAAAAAAAAAAGAAGAAAAAAAAGAAAAAGAAAAAAAAAAAAAAGGAGGGAGGCAATTTATATAGACTTATATAATCTCCTTCCATGAACTCAGCCACTTCACAACATCAAGTTTTAAACGCCATCGAACAGCGAAAACTTAACAAAACCGAGAAGCTAAAATGAATAACCCACAATAAATAAGACCCTAACGTGTTATCACAGCCTCCTATAAATCGGTGTTTATAACCAGCAGCGTTATAAGCAGGACCGCGCAGCTTCGAGTACATAACCCGGAACGTGTAACTCAGATCGTAATCTCTCCAGTACATAACCCGGAAGAAACGGTTAGAGCGGGTGGAGGCGTCGCCACGCAGGAGTACCGGGTTTGTTTATACGGTGTGTTTACCCAGTCTTTGCTTCCTCCTTCGTAGGCTTACTGGCTCCTGGTTACGTGCTTAGGCTGTATGTGTGTGTGTGTGTGTACATATATATCAACGCACTAGACCTTTCTGATCTTTGCAACGACATCAAAAGTACAAACACCCGACCCAGTGCAACAGAGAACATTCCACTCTGCGATGAATGATCCCTTTTGCAACGAGTCAACTGCAACGAAATCCAATGCATCATCGTCATGACCGCAAGCCGACAGATTTCCCATGACAATTGCTCTACCTCGCAGGTCATCTGTGATCATTTGCAACCAGAGTGCCATCCCTTCCGAGCAACGAACTGTCAGTAGTAGCGGGTTCGAAATATTTCCGCATGGTTGAAATATCATGTGACGTTCGCCTTGTGATGTAGTTTCTTTGTTGTTGTTGTTGTTGTTGCTGTTGTTGCTGTTGATGATGAAAGAAGAGGGCTCGTCAGTGGGCGTTGAGCAGTAAATGTGCACCTGTCACTTTTAACAGCAGGTGTATATCATTATCAAAATAATAACGACAGCTTTCTAGATTACTCGGACTTAATGAGGGATACTACATGCATATATATATATATATATATATATATATATATATATATATATATATGTATATATATATATATATATATATATATATGTGTGTGTGTGTGTGTGTGTGTGTGTGTGTGTGTGTGTGTGTGTGTGTGTGTGTGTGTGTGTGTGTGTGTGAGAAAGAGAAATATGAAGAGAGAGAGAGAGAGAGAGAGAGAGAGCACACACACACAGAGAGAGAGAGAGAGAGAGAGAGAGAGAGAGAGAGAGAGAGAGAAAGAAAGAGAGAGAATGTATCTTTCGTAAACAATGCCTACTAAGAACACACATTACATATCCAACACCACATTCAACTTCCGTGTATTCAGAATACACACCCGCCTTTCCATCTAAAACATAAACACACGCTTTCCAAAATGCATGAAATAAGAGTAGAAAAAAAACACACACCCCACAGTCGTAGGAATGACACCTGCTGCTACGTGGACTCTCGTGCATGATACATTCTTATGCATGACACAGAGAGGTACCTCAGGGAACAACCCCATGTATCATACGTCTCTAGATCAAAGAAAAAAAAAGAAAAAAAAAGAAAGAAAAAAAAGGAGGGAGGCAATTTATATAGACTTATATAATCTCCTTCCATGAACTCAGCCACTTCACAACATCAAGTTTAAAACGCCATCGAGCAGCGAAAACTTAACAAAACCGAGAAGCTAAAATGAATAACCCACAATAAATAAGACCCTAACGTGTTATCACAGCCTCCTATAAATCGGTGTTTATAACCAACAGCGTTATAAGCAGGACCGCGCAGCTTCGAGTACATAACCCGGAACGTGTAACTCAGATCGTAATCTCTCCAGTACATAACCCGGAAGAAACGGTTAGAGCGGGTGGAGGCGTCGCCACGCAGGAGTACCGGGTTTGTTTATACGGTGTGTTTACCCAGTCTTTGCTTCCTCCTTCGTAGGCTTACTGGCTCCTGGTTACGTGCTTAGGCTGTATGGTTTGTTGTCCCCTGGGACGACTGGCACCGCTCGCTTATCTACCGATTTTTCTTCTCGCTGTCTCTCTCTGTCTCTGTCTCTGTCTCTGTCTCTCTCTTTCTCTCTCTCCTCCCTCCCTCTCTCTCTCTCCTTCCTTCCCTCGTCCTCTCCCTCCCTCCCTCCTTCCCTCCCACCCCCTCTCCCTCCTTCCCTCCCTCTCTCTCTCTCTCCCTCCTTCTCTCTCTCTCTCCCTCCCTCCTTCCCTTCCTCCCTCTCTCCCTGCTTCCCTCTCTCTCTCCCTCCTCCCCTCCCTCTCACACGATTTTTCCGTGTATGTACGAGCGTGCGCGTGTGTATTAGCACCAACGAAATGACTCAAATGTGATTCCTACGACGAAAAAGTGAGTCACGGTTAATCCATATACAAGAGAGGAAAAAAATATATATATTGACCAGCACTGAGTCACTGAGGACGGCAGTGACTCAAAACCCAAAGAAGTGACCCAAAGCCCCCCCCCTCCCCCTTCTCCCTCCCTCACCCCCCCCTCTCTCTCACCCCCCCTCTCTCTCTCTTAAAAAAAAAGAAAAAAAAAAAAGACGTAAAACAGATCTTCCGCTTGGATCTGGAGGTGGATCGCGAAAGCAAGTACGAGTACGAGCGAGTGAGTGCTTGCATGCATGACTGACCGCTAAATCATGCTGGTTCCTGACCCAAGCATTCCGCCATGCACGCACCCAGCAAGGTTACATCGACTCCCGAGGTTCCCAAACGAATCGGGGGACTAACGACTAACGACCACCGACTAACGACCAACGACTAACGACCAACGACCAACGACTAACGACGAATGACTAACGATTAAACCATTTTCCTTCTCGTTATCATGTCACATGTCATATTATTTTTTTTTCTTATTATTTTTTTTATAAGGTCACGTTCCTAAGAGGTGAATGCCTTAGGAGGAGGAGGGGGAGGGGGAGGGGGAGGGTTAGTAATAGGAGGAAAAGGAGGAAGAGAAGATGAAGAAGAAGAAGAAAGAGGAGAAGAAGGAAGAGGTGGAGGAGGGGGAGGAAGAGAAGATGAAGAAGAAGAAGAAAGAAGAGAGAAGAAGGAAGAGGTGGAGGAGGAGGAGGGTTAGTAATAGGAAGAAAAGGAGGAAGAGGTGGAGGAGGAGGAGGGTTAGTATTAGGAGGAAAAGGAGGAAGAGTTGTAGGAGGAGGAAAAGAAGTGTGATAAAGAGGAGAAAAAGAAAGAGGAAAACAAGCAAACCTCCCTCAAAAAATCACAAGTAGAAAACACAACAACAACAATGATTATCATTATGATAATAGCAGAAATAATTTCAATATTAATAATATTCGTAACGATAATAGTAACAATAATAATACTAAGAATGATCGTAATAACAACAACAATAATGAGAACACTAATCATAATAATAATAATTACAATAATATTAACAATAGTAATAATAATGATGATGATAATAACAATAACAACAACAACAACAACAATAATAATAATAATAATAATAATAATAACAAAAAAATAACAATAACAACGATGATAATAATAATAACAATAATACTAACAACAAAACAAAAATAATAATAACAATAACAATGACGATAACAACAATAACAACAACAATAGCAACAACAACAACAAAGAGAACAAACAAAAGCCGAGATGCCATCGCCACAGATTTCCGAAGGTCGATCCCGCTTGACAGCAATAAGCTTCGCGTGTGATTTTATTTCCTTCGGGCCGAGTGCGGGAAACAGACGAGCATCTTCAGGTATGTAAACAAGATGGGGGAAGGTGGGGGTGGGGGGTGGGGGATGGGGGGGGGGAGGGGGGTATAGGGTCTTCTATTCTATTTTTTTATTTTTTTTTCTGGGGGGGGTCTTCTTTTCATTTTTGTATTTATTTATATTTAGCTTCCTTTCTTTCTTTCTTTCTTTTTTTCTCTCTCTCCATGTACTTTTTTCGTCCCTCTTTTTGACCTTCCTTCTTCCATCCAACCACACATCCACTCTCCGTCCGTCCCTCCCTCCCTTCTTATTACCTCTCCTCTTACCCTCCTTCACTCCCTTCTTACTGCCCCTCTTCTTCCCATCCTAACCTAACCTAACCTAACCCTCCCTCCTTACTTACTTATTTACTTCCTTACTTACATACTTACTGACCTACCTACCTACCTACCTACCTACCTACCTACCTACCTACCTACCTACCTACCTGCTACTTCAGCCTGGTTCCTCCTCCCTCCCTCCCTCCTCCTCCTCCTCCCTCCCTCCTCCACTCCTCACCCTCCCTCCTCCTTTTCCCCATCCCCATGAGAACCTGTACTCCATCCCAGAGTACCCCGACCCATGGAGAGAGAGAGAGAGAGAGAGAGAGAGAGAGAGAGAGAGAGAGAGAGAGAGAGAGAGAGAGAGAGAGAGAGAGAGAGAGAGAGAGAGGAAGAGAGGGAGAGAGAGGGAGAGAGAGGGAGGGAGAGAGGGAGAGGGGGAGAGGGAGGGAGGGAGGGAGGGAGGGAGGGAGGGAGAGAGAGAGAGAGAGAGAGAGAGAGAGAGAGAGAGAGAGAGAGAGAGAGAGAGAGAGAGAGAGAGAGAGAGAGAGAGAGAGAGAGAGAGAGAGAGAGGGAGAGAGAGAGGAGAGAGAGGGAGAGAGAGGGAGAGAGAGGGAGGGAGAGAGGGAGAGGGGGAGAGGGAGGGAGGGAGGGAGGGAGGGAGGGAGGGAGGGAGGGAGGGAGAGAGAGAGAGAGAGAGAGAGAGAGAGAGAGAGAGAGAGAGAGAGAGAGAGAGAGAGAGAGAGAGAGAGAGAGAGAGAGAGAGAGAGAGAGGACGTGTCCATCATAATACCAAAGGGTATATCATAAGTATTGTGTCTCCCTCTGCTTATTGCTCTTGCATTTGCAACTTCCCCCTTACCCCCTTACCCCCCCCCCCCCCCTTCACTCTTTACCCTGCCCTGCGAGGTCGCTCTTTGTGTTGTCGTTTGTTTGTTTGTTTGTCTCTTCTCTTGATTTTTTCTTCTCTAAGTTCCATAGGAAAGATAGATAGATAGATGGATAGATAGATAGAGAGAGATAAATAGATAGATAGATAGATAGATAGAGATAAATAGATAGATAGAGGGGTATTTGGTATATTGTTTGTTTGGTTGTTTGTCGGTAGGTGACTGTGTGTGTGTGTGTGTGTGTGTGTGTGTGTGTGTGTGTGTGTGTGTGTGTGTGTGTGTGTGTGTGTGTGTGTGTGTGTGTGTGTGTGTGTGTGTGTGTGTGTGTGTGTGTGTGTGTGTGTGTGTGTATGTGTGTGTGTTTGCACCCGTTTGGTTTCTCTTTAAAAAAATAAAGAGAAATTGAGAGAAATTGAGAGAAAGAGAAAGAGAAAGAGAAAAAGAGAGAGAGAGAGAGAGAGAGAGAGAGAGAGAGAGAGAGAGAGAGAGAGAGAGAGAGAGAGAGAGAGAGAGAGAGAGAGCGACCCGACCTAACCGGGTGAGTTGATGATGATGATGGTGATGGCCTGGACCTGTTCCGAACTCCCCCCTCCCCCCCCTCTTCTACCCCCTCCCTCTACTCTTTCCCTTTCCTTCTTTACTCACACATTTTACTGTCATTTCCTTCTTCCTTCTCTTTTGTCTCCTTCCTTCTATCTCTGTTACCCCTCCTCTCTTCCCCCTCCTCTCATTCCCGAAACTCTCTCTCTCTCTCTCTCTCTCTCTCTCTCTCTCTCTCTCTCTCTCTCTCTCTCTCTCTCTCTCTCTCTCTCTCTCTCTCTCTCTCTCTCTCTCCCTCCCTCCCTCTTTCTCAAACCTTCTTCCCCTTTCCTCCTCCTCCTCTCTCTCTCTCTCTCCAACTTTCTCTCCCTTTCCTCCTCTCTCCCTTTACCACACCCCTCTACAGCCCCCCCCCCCTCCATCCCTCCCTCTCTCTCTCTCTCTCACGCTGCCGACCTTTGAAGGTTACCTAGCACCCCTCCCCCCCCCCCGCACTCCTCTGCCTCTACTTCCCCCTTTCTCTCTCCTCCGTCCTCCTCCTCCCTCCCCCTTCTGCTTCAACCCATCCCCATCCTCCTCCTCCCCTCCCTTCTTCCACTTCTCTCTTCTCTCGTTATTTTCTATTCTTCTGCCCCCTCTTTCTCTTCTTCTGCTCCTCTTCCTTCCTCTCTTCTCTTTTTCTTT
>BOPN01007231.1:45000-47500 GCA_017312705.2 Penaeus japonicus | reverse complement strand
GCTGATTCACTCTCCGATATTACCTTTAGTACTGGCCGAGGATCGTAAAGCTGCGGTCTTCCTCTCCCGCTCCTCCTTCCCGGCGAGGAGGGGAGAGGGAGAGGGAGAGGGAGAGGGAGAGAAGAAGAGGGAAGGGGAGAGGGAGAGGGGGAGGGGGGAGAGGGAGGGGGAAGGGAAAAAAGGGGGAGAACGAATGCAAGAGAGAGAGAGAGAGAAGGGAGAGGGAGAGGGAGGGGGGAGAACGAATGCAAGAGAGAGAGAGAGAGAGAAGGGGATGGAGAAGAGTGGGGGAGGAGGGAAAAAAGGGAGAGGAGGAGGAAAAATTGAGAGAGAGAAGAGGAGTGGGCGTGGAAAAAAGGGAGAGGAGAGAAGTGGGGGGGGGGAGAGGGAGCCGAGTGAGAGAGAGGAGATGGGAGGAGGGCAGAAAGGTGGGAGAGGAGAAGGGAAATAAAGGAGAAGAGAGGGGAAGGAAATAAAAAAGAAAAGAGGGGAGGGGAAAAAGGAGGGTTGGAAATGAGAGAGAGAGAGAGAGAGAGGGAGATGAGAGGAATGAGGGAAGGGGAAAAAGGGAGAGGGGAAGAATAAAAGGGGATGAAAGAGGGCAAGAGGAAGAAGAAAATGAGAGAGAAGGAGCAAGATGAGGGAGAGAATGGAAAGGGTGTGAGTAGGGGGAGGTAAGAGGAGTAGAGAAAGAAGGGGAGGGGAGGGGAGAAGATAGAGGCAGAGTTAGTGAGAGGAGGAGGAGGAGGATGAGGAAAAGGAGTAAGAGAAGGAGGTGAAGGAGACAGAAGAGGAAAATAGGAAGAGCATGGTGGGAGCATTGGAAGGAAAGGTGTAAAAGGAGGTGGAGGAGGAAAAGGAGGAGGAGGAAGAGGAGGAGAAGGAAGAGGAGGAGGAGGAGGAGGAGGAGGAGGAGATGGTGGAGAAGGAAGAGGAAGAGGAGGAAGAGGAGGAGGAGGAGGAAGAAGAAGAAGGATAAGCAGGAGGAAGAGGAAGGGAGCGGAAGTGGTATTAGCGGTGAGGGGGGGAGGGGAGAGGGAAGGCGAGGGCGTGATGTGGTGGTGAGAAAAGGCAGGGAGGGGGTGAGGAGGAGGAGGAGGAGGAGGAGGAGGAGGAAGAGGGTATATCCAGCCCTGAGGCGCTGATGAGTTCAAGTGCGTGCGAAGAAGAAGAAGAAGTAAATGATGAACTTCGGATGAAATAAATTAGGTGATGAGGAAGCGAGATGGCAGGAGATCAGGAGGAAGGGGGGGTGGGGGGGGGGGTGGGGGGTTGGTCTCGAGGTGATGATGAAGTGGCATGCTGTGAGTGATGATAACCTCTCGGGTTAAAAAAGAAGAAGAAAAAAAAAGGAAAAGAAAAGAAAAGAGAAGAGAGAAGTCACTCCCAAGACGAAGTAACGAAATGACGAGTGGGTGTTGCGTGGTGACTGTTGTGGAATATGGTGGAGTGGTGGAGAGGTTGAGTGGTGGAGAGGTGGAGAGATGGGGAGATGGACTGGTGGAGTTGTGGAGAGGTGGAGTGGTGGAGAGATGGAGTTGTGGAGGTGGACTGGTGGATTGGTGGAGAGGTGGAGTGGTGGAGAGGTGGAGTGGTGGAGAGATGGACTGGTGGAGAGATGGACTAGTGGAGAGGTGGAGTTGTGGAGTGGTGGAGAGGTGGAGTGGTAGAGAGATGGACTGGTGGAGAGGTGGACTGGTGGAGAGGTGGAGTTGTGGAGAGGTGGACTGGTGGAGAGGTAGAGAGGAGGATAGGTAGAACTAGAGAGAAGAGGAGGTGGAGGAGAGAGGTTGAGAGGGAAAGAGGGGAGGAGGTGGAGGGATGGCGAAGTAGGGAGATGGAGAGAGGACGAGGTGGAGAGTGGAATAGATGATGAAGGGAAGTGGTGGAGAGATGAAGAAGAGAAGTAGAGAGATTAAGAAAGAAAAAAAAGGGAAAGAAGTGGAGAAGAAAGGAGGTAGAGAGATGAAGAAAGAAGATGAAGAGGAAAAGAGGTGGAGAGGAAAGTACCGAGATGGAACGACGAGAGAAAGAGAATCAGAATAACGAAATGAAGGCCAGGAAACAAGAGCATCCCCCCTTCCCCCCTATTCCCTATCCCCCTACCCCCCACCTCTCCTGCTGTCCATTTCATGTTCACTTTATGTAACTTTGCTCGCTACAAAATACAGAGAAATACGAAAAAGCAAATAGATAAATAAACGAGAGAGAAAAACGCGAGGCAACAATAAAACACATCGGGGATCAACTGAGGGGAGAGAAAGGCTTAAAAACAAAAAACAAAAACAAAAAAAGGTTCGGAAGGGAGGGAAGGCCTTGACGTAGGGGAGAGGGGGGGCGAGGGGAGAGGGGAGAGGGGGAAGGGCGTGTCAAAGGGGACAGAAAATCGGCTAAAAAGAGCAAAATACTCGAGTGCTGTGAGGGGAGGAGGGACGAAAAGGGAATAGAATACGGGGAAAAAAATATATATGGGATTACAAAATACAAATATGTGAAGAAG
>BOPN01007231.1:35000-40000 GCA_017312705.2 Penaeus japonicus | reverse complement strand
CTCTACGTACTTAAGCAAGTGCAAATGTCGTAAAAATTCCTCGACTCCCATTACCAAGAAGAACCGGGGAGAGCATGAGGGGAAGAGGGGGGAAGGGAGAGGAGGGGAGGGGAGGGGAGAGGAAGGAGAGGAGGGAGAGGAGGGAGGGAGGGGAGGGGAGGGGAGAGGAAGAGGGAGGGAGGGAGGGAGGGAGGGGAGGGAGGGAGGGAGGGAGGGGAGGGGGAGGGGGAGGGGGAGGGAGGGGAGGGAGGGGGGGGAGGGGAGGGGAGGGGAGGGGAAGGGAGGGGAAGGGAGGGAGGAAGGGAAGGAGGAGGGAGGGGAGGAGGGAGGGAGGAGGGGAGGAGGGAGGGAGGGAGGGGGGGAGGGAAGGAGAGAGAGAGGGGGGGAGGGAAGGGGGAGGGGGAGTGTGAGGGGAAGAAGGGGCGAGGAAGGGAGGGAGGGAGGGAGGAGAGTAGTGGGATGAGGGAGAGGAGGGAGGGAGGGGAGGTTGGGGGGGAGAGGGGGGCTGGTTAAATAAGAGGGAACGGCACTCCCTTAGCCAGGAAGAGGTGGCGAGTCCGTGGGGGACGGAGTGTGAGAGGGAAGGAGGGAAGGAGGGAAGGAGGGAGAGAGGAAGGAAGGGGGGATGAAGACAGAGAGAGGGAAACAGGAAGGAGGAGGAGGAAGAGGAGGAGGAGGAGGAGGAGGAGGATTAGGAGGAGGATGAGGGGTGAAACAAGGAAAGAAAATAAAAAGAAGGGAGTATGGGAGGGAGTAAGGGAGAGAGAAAGAGAGATACCCCTCCTCCTCCTCCTCCTCCTCCTCCTCCTTCACTTCCTCCTCCTTCTACAATCCATTAAGTCTTCCCTACTCCTTGCCTCGTCCACGTGATATAAAATCTACTTCTCCCAGTCGACTATTTTTTTCCCGAGCGAACGTCACTCTACTTTTACTCTTACTCCACTACCTCCTCTACCACCACCACCACCTCCTCTACTATCACCACCAATACCATCCCCTCCTTCTTCTCCTTCTCCTTCTTCTTCTTCTTCTTCTTCTTCTTCTTCTTCTTCTTCTTCTTCTTCTTCTTCTTCTTCTTCTTCTTCTTCTTCTTCTTCTTCTCCTCCACCTCCTCCTCCTCCTCCTCCTCCTTCTCCTCCACCTCCTCCTCCTCCTCCTCCTCCTCCTCCTCCTCCTCCTCCTCCTCCTCCTCCTCCTCCTCCTCCTCCTCCTCCTCCTCCTCCTCCTCCTCCACCTCCACCTCCACCTCCACCTCCACCTCCACCCCCACCCCCACCACCCCCACCACCACCACCACCACCACCACCTCCACCTCCACCACCCCTACCCCCACCATCACCACCTCCTCTTCCACCACTCCCACCCCCACCCTCACCCCCACCCCCACCCAGACCCCCACCACCTTCTCCTCTTCCACCTCCTCCTCCTCCACCTCTCACTGCAGGATCTCGCCAATTATCCTCACCTTGCAATCTATGAGCAATCTGCCTGTCTGTCTCTCTCTCTCTCCCTCTCTTCCTTCAATCATCGACTTCTTCTTCGTCCCCCCCCTCCCCCCTCTCCCCCTTCCCCTCACCCCTACACTCTTCCTCTAACTTTTGTCTCGTTGTCTCTTCTCGCTTGCCTTTGTCCTTCATTCCGGTTCTATAGGTCTATCTGTTTTTATTTTCTGTTCGTTTATTTTGTTTCTTTGTCTCTATGTTTGTTTATTTGTATGTCTGTCTGTCTCTATCTCTGTCTCTGTCTGTCTGCCTTCCTTCCTTCTTCTCTTTCCTACTCTCTTACCCCTCTCTCTCTCTCTCTCTCTCTCTCTCTCTCTCTCTCTCTCTCTCTCTCTCTCTCTCTCTCTCTCTCTCTCTCTCTCTCTCTCTCTCTCTCATTTCCCCTCTTTCCTCTTCTTCCATCTCCCTTTTTTTTCTCTTTCTCTCTCTCTCTCTCCTTCCTCTCCTCTCTCTTCCTTTCTCTCTCTCCTCTTCTTCGTCCTCTCTCCTCCCTGCCTCATACCTCCACTCTTATTCAATTAAGTCTTGCTCGTGTTATCTTCTCTTTCTCTCTCCAGTCATTATCTCTCTTAATCATCTCCATCGCGTTGTTCGCTCTCCCTCCTCCGCCTCTCTTCCTCTCCCCTCTCCCCTCTCCCCTCTCTCCTCACCCCTCTCCCCCTCTCCCCCCACCCCTCGCCCCTCTCTCCTCTCCCCTCGCACACCTGGTGGGAAAATTGCTCGAGGTGCTGATTGATGAAGATGAAGATGGAGACAGAACGATGGTGATGAAGATGAAAGTGATGATGCTGGTGGTGATGGTGATGATAATGATTTTTTTTTCCCCCTCCGTTTTCCCCCCCAACCTCACTTTCCCTCCGTCGCTCAACCTTACCTGTGCACAACTCTCCCCTTTTGCTACATGCTTCTACCTGTAAACAAATTTCCCTTGTTACATGCCCTCAACTTTAAACAATTCCCCCCCCCTCTCTCCCTCCCTCCCTCCCCCCCACCTCTCTCTCTCTCTCTCTCTCTCTCTCTCTCTCTCTCTCTCTCTCTCTCTCTCTCTCTCTCTCCCTCTCCAACCCTGTGCTAGCGTGTCACACACACATACAACACACACACACACACACACAAACACACACACACACACGCACTTACGCCTCCCCACTCCACACAAATGCCTCAACAGCGATCCCCAATGCAATTAAACGCAGCAGTGGTTGCAAAGATCAACTTCCATACTTCCGCGCCCAATCACTCTTGGCCCGAATCCTTCTTGGTCTCTAACTGTCTGTTCGGCTGTCGCTCCGCGCGCCGCCCGTCGCTAAGGCATCGGGGGGATGTCCGAGCCTTTTCCTTTTTTTTCCCCTACGAATCTTTCTTTCATTTCTTTTTTTTCTCTCTCTATTCCTCTCCCTTTTTCTCTCTCTTTCTATCTCTTTTTTCCCCCTACGAATCTTTCTTTCTTTTTTTATTTCTTTTTTCTCTCTATCTCTATTCCTCTCCCTTTTTCTCTCTCTTTCTATCTATCTCTATCTCTATCTCTATTTATATTTCATCTCCATCTCCCTCTCTCTCTCTCTCTCTCTCTCTCTCTCTCTCTCTCTCTCTCTCTCTCTCTCTCTCTCTCTCTCTCTCTCTCTCTCTCTCTCTCTCTCTCTTTCGCTGGTTGGCTGGCAAGGGGTCCCGTTCCCCCTCCGCCCCGCCCCCTTTCCTCAGAACCCCGAACGAAAAAGACTTTAACATCGTCTTGTACCCTCTGGGGATGGCCGTTCTCTCATAGCGTTCTTCCCTCTCCTCTCGCCTTCCCTCCCCTCCCCCTCCACCTCCACCTTTCCCTCCTTTGGCCCCTTCTACCTAGCGGGGCCAAGTCTCCCTAATTTCCCGGCGTTCCAATTTGCCCCCTCATTTAAGCCTGACTAAGAGACGCGGGATTAGCAGCGCAGATGAAGCGATTATATCCAACAGTTGATTAAGTCTATGAAGAGGGGGGCGACGCCGGTCCCTTCTTTGTCGCTTGTAGAGCAACAACAACAACACATGGCCTACAAACACCGTGCCTTTTCGCCGTGGCCTCTCTCTCTCTCTTCTTCCCCCCTATCCCCCTTCCCCCCCTCCATTCAGCCGAGGCAATAAAGTCTAGGCCTACCCTTTAATGGCTTACAAACGACCCGTGCTCTCTCACTGCCCGGCATCAACACCGAACGATCCTCAGCACCCTCCCCGTCGCCTCGGAGTGAGAACAAGAATCGCTCTTGCAGATAACTGCTCTTGCGAATTTCCTAGCCCTAGCCCCGTCCCCGTCCTTCCCCGTCCTTCCCCTTCCTTCCCCACTCCTCTCTCTTCCTCATACGTGAACTGGACCGACCGCGAGGACCTTTCGGCCGTCGCAATTTTCCCGTAGTTTTCCGGCAGCTTGATGGGCGTCTCCGAACAACAAGGAGATTGCATCACTGGCTATAAAGGTTCCATCACACGGTTGGCCGAAAGTGAGGTGAAGGGAGAAGGGAAGGGGGAGGGGGAGAGGAGGGGGCGTGGTACAAGAGAGGCGAGGGGAAGGGAGATAGGGAGAGGGAGAGGGGAAGGGAGATAGGGAGATAGGTAGATATGAAGAGGGAGAGGTTACAGGAGATGGGAGGGAGAGAGAGGGAAATAAATAAGGAGAGAGAGAGAGGATGGGAGAGAGGGAAGGAGGGAGGGAGCAAGGGCGAGAGGGAAAGGGAAAGAGAGAAAGAGAGAAAGAGAGAAAGAGAGAGAGAGAGAGAGAGAGAGAGAGAGAGAGAGAGAGAGAGAGAGAGAGAGAGAGAGAGAGATTGAGTCAGTCCTAAGGGACACAAAAATGCCATAAGCCTACACTCAAGGTGTAGTCGAGACACTAAACTTCCTCGGTTCCTATTCACCTCGCTTCCGGCGGAGGCCATAAAGTGTAGGCCTAATGTCCGTCCACAGATGGGGGTGATTAGGTCAAATTTTGTTTCGGGGACACCTCGCCAGTGTCTTGAGGCAGTGCGTGAAGGCTCATCGTCCGTCCCACCGTTTTTTTTTTTTTTTCTTTTTCTTTCTTTCTTGTATTCGCTCTCTTAAAGAAAAGACAAAAAAAGATAAGAAAAGACAAAAACCTTTTTTCTGGGATACGCTACCTCGCCTATCCTTCCATGCCCCGTCCGCGCCCCCTTCCAGAGGCCTTCCGTCCCGACCCGGGCACGGCGCTCCCGGAGGTGGCCTCCGAGGGCCCCTCGCGTCCTCAGCAAGCCTAATCCAAGTCCCTGAGTTCATCGCGTCCTCGACAACCCTCCTTTCTCCAGGCCCGAATATTTCCGCGGTGTCCCCCTTACCCTATCTTCAGGGCCAATCATACCCAACCATACCCTTGCTCCTCCAGGGCCAGGCCAGTGGTGCCCACGATGCCCCAACCGCCCTAAAAACCAGCTGTGAAAGTCTGGAATCTGGGACTCCAATACCTTCCACCTAGAGGGACATCTTTCGTAACACCGTCACTACTTATCCTTACTCCTT
>BOPN01007231.1:25000-30000 GCA_017312705.2 Penaeus japonicus | reverse complement strand
CTCATTCTCCTATCGACTTCGCCTCCCTCCCTCTCTTCCTCCCTCATCTCCCTCCTTCTCCTACCGTCTTCAACGCCCTCCCTCCATCCCTCGCTCTTAATCCCTTCCACTCATTCCCTTCTGTTTTCTTCTCTTCAACGCCTCCGTCCCATGGCCTTTTCTCACTCAACTCCTCTCTCTCTCTCTCTCTCTCTCTCTCTCTCTCTCTCTCTCTCTCTCTCTCTCTCTCTCTCTCTCTCTCTCTCTCTCTCTCTCTCTCTCTCTCTCTCTCTCTCTCCCGCCCGACCACCTTCCCCTATATTCCCTCTCCCTCCTTTCTATCTCCCTCTCCTGCTCTCTCCTCCTTTCTATCTCCCTCTCTTTCTCTCTTTTCCTTTCTATCTCCCTCTCCTCGCTCTCTTCTCCTTTCTAACTACCTTTCTTTTCCTTTCTCTCCCCCTCTTCCTTCCCTCCCTCCCTCCCTCTCTCTCTCACACACACACACACGAAGATAAGTACTGTAAAGAGGAATATAAAAGGAACGCCAAATAAGTAGACAACAAAACACACACAAAAAATCAGGCCCCGAGACAAGGTCATCCCAGTTCTCCATTTCCATCTCTGATCCACCACCCCCATTCTTCTTCTTCTTCTTCTTCTTCTTCTTCTTCTTCTTCGTCTTCTCCTCCTTCATTTTATGATTTTGATTATTACTATTATCAATATCATTATCGTTATTATAACTATAATTGTTACTATCATTACTATTATTATTGTTATAATTATTATCATTAATATTATTATTATCATTGTTGTTGTTATTATTATGATCATTATTATTGTTATTATTATTATCATCATTATTATCATAATCATTATTATCATTATTATCATTCTCTCTCTCTTTCTCTCCTTCTCTTTCTGTATTGTTTGTTTACTTGCGTATTTTGTTGTGATTTTTGTGATATCTCTGTCTACTTATCCCTCTATCCCTCTGTCTCTATGGTTCTCTATATGTATGTCTGTCTGTCTGTCTGTCTCCCACCACTTATCCTTACTAATGAACTAACTCCTTCCTTTCCCTAACATTCTAACCCCTCTCCTCTTTCTATGTTTTCCTTCTGACACCCTAGTCTCTCTCTGGGTAACCTACCCTTTTCCTTCTCTTGTCACCCTAACACCCTAACCTCTTCCTTCCTCTACCAACTTACCTCAATCCCTCTTCCTCTCTTCCTCCCATCCTCTTTCCACTCTATCCTTTTCCTTCCCCTTCTCCCCCTTCTTCCGCTCTTGCCCATCTTAAAACCGATCATCCTCTTTCATCCTCTACCACCTTTCCATCCTACAGTTTCCCTCTCTTCCTCCCTTCCTTACTCCTTCCTCTATCATCCTACTCCTCCCACCCTCTACCTCCTTTCCCTACCCCAACACCCTATCATCCTCTTCCCCTGCCACCCTATCATTCTTCCTCCTTTCCCCACCTTACCCCTTCCCTTCCTTCCCACCCTATTCCTTCCCTCTCTTCTCCCTTCCCCACCCTCCCCCCACCCTACTCCATCCCTTCCCCACCCTACTCCATCCCTCCCTCCCTCCCTCCCTCCCTCCCTCCCTCCCTTCCCCACAAAAAAAAACTCCCCACCCCACAACCCCAGCTCCCTTAAACCTCCCCCCCCCCCCGACCTCAAGTACCGGGGCACACACACACACAAGGTCAAGAGGTCACGGGGTCATGACAACTCTAGCCCGTTCAATAGGCGATGTACTTGGCTGCCTTGACGCCTCGGAGAGAAGGAAAACAAATAGATGTGTAAAAAAAAAGAGATGCAAATGTTACATAACACGGGGCTTGGGAGGAAGGAGAGGGGAGAGGGAGGAGGGGCGGGGAGGAAAGGGAGGGGGGAGGAAAGGGCGGGAGGGAAGGAGCGGGAGAAGGGAGGGAGGAAAGGAGGGGGGATGGGGAGGAAAAGGGGGAGGGGGAGGAAGGGCGGGAGAAAAGGGGGGGTGAGGGGAGGGGGAGAAAGGGGAAGGGAGGGAGGAAGGAGGAGGAGGAGGAGGAGAAGGGGCGGGGTAAAGGGAGGGGGAGGGGAGAAGGAAGGGAGGGGGGAGGAAGGAAAGGAGGAAGGGAGAAGGAGAGGGAGGGGAGAGAGAGGAAAGAGGGGCGGGGAGTAGGGAGGGGGAGGGGAGGAGAAGGGAGAGGGAGAGGGAGGGGCGGGGGAAAGGGAGGGAAGGAGTGGAAGGAAAGGGAGGGGGGAGGGGGAGCGGGAGCAGGAGGAGGAAATGGAAGAGTAGTAGGAGAAAAAAAAAATGAAAATGAAAAAGAATCCAAAACAAAGAAGAAATAAAAGAAAAAAAGCCCACCAAAAAAGGATGAAAAGAAGAAAGAAAAAAAAATAAGATGGAAGAAAATCCCCTCCTCTCCCCCCTCCCCCCCTCCCCTGAGTGCCAAAGGGAGAGCGAGGGATGCCACGGCATTCCTGAGTGACACGGCGGCATACTTGCTAAGGGCTTTCGCATCGTAAGGATGTTTGGGGGGGAGGGGGGTACCAGGAGGGTGAGAGGAGGGGGGGATGGGACCAAAAGAGTGAGGGAAGGGGGGATGATGCCAAGGGAGGGGGAAGAGTGCCAAGGAGGAGGGGGAGAGGGGGGTAAGGAGCGGGAATATAGGGGAAGGTAGTTGGGCGGGAGAGGGAGGGAGGGAGGGAGGGAGAGAGAGAGATAGAAAGAGAGAGAGAAAGATAGAAAGAGAGAGTGAGAGAGATAGAAAGAGAGAGAAAGAGAGAGAAAAAAAATAGAGAGAGAGAGAGAGAGAAGGTAAAAGACCAGTAAGGCATTTTCGAGGCAGTTACACCTGAGGAGTGCCAGCCTTTTCCCCTTTACCTCTGTAGCAGTGCCCCATCCCTCCCGCCTCCCCCCTACCCCCTCCCCCCGCTTCTCTTCACCTACCTACAGCTTTGCAATCCAGGGCACATACCTGCAAAAGAAGAGTACCACAATTAATATAATAATCGATATAATATATATATAATATAATATATATATAATATAATAATCGATACTCTTAAACATTAATCAACATATCAACAAAAAGAAAAAAAGTGTATAAAATGATCACATAAACAGAATGATTATCATCATAACTGATGCAATTATACTTCACTTTACTCGTTTCCAATCGTTGTATAAAAAAAAGAATGAAAAGAAAAGATAGAAGGAGAGACTGAAGAAAAGGGAGAAATATGAAATATAGATGGATAGATAGACAGATAGATATATATATACACAGAGCGAATCCTGATTAGAAAAAAAAGTTTATTTAGAGAACAGTGAAAATGATCATCAGTGTAAATGGTCATCAGCGTAAATGGTTATCAGTGTAAATGGTCATCAGAGTAAATGGTCATAAGTGCATTACATCACACTTACATGCTAATTTTTTCCGGTTGATAAATAAACGCAAGATCACTGTCTATAAAAAAAAAAAAAAAAAAAAAAATCAACATACTCAACAAGTGATATTCTCTGGACAACGTTACTTCACCGACAGGAAACAGATTTTTATACAGATGAGCAGATACTGAATAAAGATCTGGGTGTCTTGCTCCTTTTGTAGTGATGATATGATGATTGTGATGAATCAGGCTCTGTACATATGGTGCAGGTACTGATATGATGTACCTTACAGTGCCAGATGGTGCCATGCCCATTTTTCTTCCGTCTTTTCTGTCGTCCGTACCAGAGATTCGCAATCTCTCAGGGAGCTGATAAAATGTTGTTGTTTTTTAATTTGATTAAGAGATAATGGGACTGCATGGTTCTTAGCGGGAAATTGAGAGAAATGGAGAGAGAGAGAGAGAGAGAGAGAGACAGAGAGAGAGAGAGAGAGAGAGAGAGAGAGAGAGAGAGAGAGAGAGAGAGAGAGAGAGAGAGAGAGAGAGAGAGAGAGAGAGAGAGATGGGAGTGAAAGTGAGAGATAGTGGGAGGGAGACAGAGAGATAATCAATCAAAGAGAGAGAAGATGGGAAAGAGAGTGAGAGATGGAAGGAGGGAGAGAGGGAGAGAAGGAAAAAGAGAGGGGGGCAGAGAAAATGAGAAAAACAAAAACAAAATAAACGAGAGAGAGAGAGAGAGAGAGAGAGAGAGAGAGAGAGAGAGAGAGAGAGAGATGGGAGTGAAAGTGAGAGATAGTGGGAGGGAGACAGAGAGATAATCAATCAAAGAGAGAGAAGATGGGAAAGAGAGTGAGAGATGGAAGGAGGGAGAGAGGGAGAGAAGGAAAAAGAAGAGGGGGCAGAGAGAAAATGAGAAAAACAAAAACAAAATAAACGAGAGAGAGAGAGAGAGAGAGAGAAGAGAGAGAGAGAGAGAGAGAGAGAGAGAGAGAGAGAGATGGGGAGTGAAGAAAGTGAGGAGATAGTGGGAGGGGGAGACAGAGAGATAATCAATCAAAGAGAGAGAAGATGGGAAAGAGAGTGAGAGATGGAAGGAGGGAGAGAGGGAGAGAAGGAAAAAGAGAGGGGGGCAGAGAAAATGAGAAAAACAAAAACAAAATAAACGAGAGAGAGAGAGAGAGAGAGAGAGAGAGAGAGAGAGAGAGAGAGAGAGAGAGAGAGAGAGAGAGAGAGAGAGAGAGAGAGAGAGAGAGAGAGAAGGTATGGACGAAGGAATGAAGGGGGTGGGGGGGTGGGGGGGGAGCGACCGTAGAAGCGGCAGGCTGTAAATCAGTTTTACAGCCGTGCCAGGGAACCCAAGCTGTAAAATGCTCGGCGGTAACCAACATCGACGCTTGTCCAGGCCCAGTTTGGGGGGAGGAGGAGGAGGAGGAGGAGGAGGAGGAGGAGGAGGAGGAGGAGGAGGAGGAGGAGGAGGAGGGAGGAAGAGGAGGAGGAGGAGGAGGAGGAGGAGGAAGAAGAGGGGGGAGGAAAAGGGGGCAGAGGGAGGAGGAAGAGGGAGGAGGGAAGAGGAGGAAGAGGGGGAGGGAGGAAAAGAGGGGGCAGAGGAGGAAGAGGGGGCAGAGGAGGAAG
>BOPN01007231.1:17500-20000 GCA_017312705.2 Penaeus japonicus | reverse complement strand
CAAGATCTCCTCCTCAACTTACTTCTCCCATTCATTTCTTATCTCCAATTTTCTCCTCCACCTGTTCCATGTTTATAAATTTTCAAATCTTTATCATTATTATCTTTTAATGGAAACATAATACGAACCATTTTTTTTTTATAGATCCTTTCCTTTCTGATTCCCTCCAGTGCATTAACCCCCCCCCCCCCTCTCTCTGTATACTGTCTTCTCTATCTCCCTTTCTCCCTTGTCTACTCTTCGTAATTTCCTTTTCATCATTCTATGTCATTCTTGCTTTGACTGTTATTATTTTATTCACTTATCTTCTTGTCTCGTCACTTTTATCTGCACCTGTTTCCCTCTTCTTGATTAATCGCCTTTTTTTTCTTAGACTTGTATTCAATTAGACTAGTGATTCAAACTGCGATGGATGTAAACAATTAGCTAGCATTAGCACTCACGCACAAGATAGACAGATAGATAGATAGATAGATAGACAGACACACATACACATACACATAAACACATACACATATATATGTGTGTGTGTGTGTTTGTGTGTGTGTGTGTGTGTGTGTGTGTGTGTGTGTGTGTGTGTGTGTGTGTGTGTGTGTGTGTGTGTGTGTGTGTGTGTGTGTGTGTGTGTGTGCGTGTGTGTGTGCGTATGTGTGTGTGTGCGCGCGCGCTAGCGGAGGAGGAGGCGCGGGGGCGTATAACTACGTGAGTAAATAGAGCGAGTAAGTTCCTGTATAGTCCCACTCTTTCCCCGAACCTCCACCTAATGATCCCGAACTAATTCAAACCCTTTCACACGCTTCTGGCGCCAGTATCCATCTGATCGCTGAAGTACGCGATAATTTGTCTCCTCACGGATATCACCCCCCTTTGAGAGAAAGGTCTTGACTCGTTGCTAGTTAGCTCTATTTCTATCGACGGATCTCCCTCCCTCCCTCTCTGTCAAAGGGGATTCCGAGGATCATTTTGATGAGAATCCTGGCACGTAAAACTGTCTAAAGGATTCATAATTATCCGACCTTGTGGTTCGCTTTAATGGTTCGTCTGGGGGTGGCTAACCAATATGTAAACATTATCTGTATCTAACAATCTCTCTATACAAAATCTGTTGGAATTCATTAGATACGATAGGATCTTAGAAAATAACACGCAGACAGAAAGTTTAATGGGATTCAATAACTTAGATGTTAGAGACTATAAGATACCACATAACTTCATAAAATGAATAATAAAAACAGAAGTCTAAAAGAGTGAATATATTTTTCTGTGGTGATCATCATAATCTTGATCAGATCTGCTGCACAGTATCTATACAATACGAAATCGGTGAAAGGATTGTTCTTGTTATGACAAGATACAGCGTCTCTCTCTCTCTCTCTCTCTCTCCATCACCCTCTCTCCCTTTCCATCACCCTCTCTCCCTCTCCATCACCCTCTCTCCCTTTCCATCACCCTCTCTCCCTTTCCATCACCCTCTCTCCCTCTCCATCACCCTCTCTCCCTCACCATCACCCTTTCTCCCTTTCCATCACCCTCTCTCCCTTTCCATCACCCTCTCTCCCTTTCCATCATCCTCTCTCCCTTTCCATCACCCCCTCTTCTCTCCCTCTCTCATTCCTTCTTTCTCTCTGTCTCTGTACCCCCGACTAACTCGAAGTGATTATCAAAAGGCTTAATCTCCTATTGTCAAATTTTATCACCAGGACAAGACGTGTTATTCATTCACGTGTCTATCATCACGGACACTAACAGAACAAGACGAGTGATATTATAGCTATACATAATCCACCTGGATTTCTTATTGATAGGATATAACAATACCTTCATGTTGATATATGTCCTATATGTGTATTATTCTCTCTCTCTCTCTCTCTCTCTCTCTCTCTCTCTCTCTCTCTCTCTCTCTCTCTCTCTCTCTCTCTCTCTCTCTCTCTCTCTCTCTCTGTTTTTCTCCGTTTCTTCCTCTGTCCCTTCATCTGCCACACGAACCAACCGCAATTGTGAATTCCAATATTACGTTCAATTTGCAATCAACGGAACATGCATTGTAGTGCACACGTTGCAATGCCATGTCCAATTTCTATCTGCTTTTCCTTTTATCTTTTTTTTTTAGAGATTAAATGTAATGCCGCTTAACATGACTTCCGATATATGCCGCATTTCAACGTAAATATTTGCGTTGTTTAAAAAAAAGAAAGAAAAGACCTCGAAGCTCCTGTTTTAATGCTGCAATTCTGACCTCACTTAATCCCATTGCTTTTTTGGCTATTTAAAAGCGTGTTCTTTTCATCGCATTAGAACATAATCAACTTAGTTCACAACGAGGTTACACAGACACAGACACACATATATGCACACACGGACGGACGGACACACACACACACACACACACACACACACACACACACACACACACACACACACACACACACACACACACACACACACGTACGCACACACACACACACACACACGGACAAACGCACACGCACACACATATACA
>BOPN01007231.1:7500-12500 GCA_017312705.2 Penaeus japonicus | reverse complement strand
GAGGGAGTGAGAGCAAAAGGCAAAACAAAGGCGTAATTAACTCGCCACCTTAATAATGAACCCGTCGTCATGTGTACGGCAGCGAGGAGAGGCAGAGGTCCATGGAAGGGGCGGCAACAGGGTACGGAAGCGGCAGGGGACCGTGGCAGGGACGAGCGAGTGCGTGGCAGGGACGAGCGAGTGCGTGACAGGGATGAGCGAGTGCGTGACAGGGCAGGTGAGTACGTGGTAGGGGGAAAACGTCCATATGACAGGGCAAGTGAGTGCGTGACAGGGACAAATGAGTGCGTGGCAGGGGTGAACGATTGCGTGACAGGGGTGAGCGAGTGCGTGACAGGGCAGGTGAGTACGTGGTAGGGGGCAAACGTCCATATGACAGGGTAAGTGAGTGCATGACAAGGACAAATGAGTGCGTGGCAGAGTCGATCATGTATATAGCAGGGACGAGCGAGTGAACGAATATATAAACTAGGAAGCGAGCGAAAGCGAGCGAGCAAGTGAGCAAGTGAGTGAGTGAGTGCGTGACAGGGCGAGTGAGTGCGTCGGTCGGCGAAGTCCCTTTCACACGCCGGCTTCGGGGTGGCCTCAGAAGGGCCGCTTTGAAGCCTCATCGCCGCCGTTATTATAGTTGCTATTGAGACGTTGTAGCCCAGTGGCCGGACGGACGGACGGGAAGCTGGATCTGCTTATATGCCGTGTGTGTGTCTGTGTTTATGTGGACGTGTGTGTGTGTGTGTGTGTGTGTGTGTGTGTGTGTGTGTGTGTGTGTGTGTGTGTGTGTGTGTGTGTGTGTGTGTGTGTGTGTGTGTGTGTGTGTGTGTGTGTGAGTGTGTGTGTGAGTGTGTGTGTGTGTGTGTGTGTGTGTGTGTGTGTGTGTGTGTGTGTGTGTGTGTGTGTGTGTGTGTGTGTGTGTGTGTGTGTGTGTGTGTGTGTGTGTGTGTGTGTGTGTGTGTGTGTGTGTGTGTGTGTGTGTGTGTGTGTGTGTGTGTGTGTGTGTGTGTGTGTGTGTGTGTGTGTGTGTGTGTGTGTGTGTGTGTGTGTGTGCATTTGTAGGAGTATATGTTTGGATATTTGTATGTTTTTGTATATAGGGATGTTTGTATGCGGATATATTTATGTATGCGCATGCGTATTTGTATGTGTATGTGCATGTACATGGGCATATGTTTATGTTTCTCTATGTGTATTTTTATGTGTATGTATGCGCATGGGTATTCTCCTTTTCGCTCTCCCTCTCCCTTTTTCTCTTTCTCTCTCTCTCTTCCTCTTCATTTTTCTCTCTCCTTCCCCATTTCTCTCTTTCTCTCCCTCTCCATTTCTCTCTCTCACCCTCTCCCTTTCTCTCTCTCACCTCTCCCTTTCTCTCTCTCTCACCCTTCCCCTCCCTCTCTCTCATCCTCTCCTTTTCTTTCTCTCACCCTGTCCATTTCTCTCTCTCACCCTCTTTCTTTCTCTCTCTCACCCTGTCCCTCCCTCTCTCTCCCTCTCCCTTTCTCGCCATCTCCGTCTCTCTCTC
Organism: Penaeus japonicus; assembly: GCA_017312705.2. Classification (NCBI taxonomy): domain Eukaryota; kingdom Metazoa; phylum Arthropoda; class Malacostraca; order Decapoda; family Penaeidae; genus Penaeus; species Penaeus japonicus. Next base: position 10,984 of record BOPN01007231.1, on the reverse strand, counting down.
CCTTTCCTTTCCTCCCTCTCTCTCTCTTTCCTTTCCTCCCTCTCCCTCTCTCTCTCTCTTATTCCTTGCCTCCCCCCCCACCCCGGACCCCCCCCCCCCCTCCTTCCTTTGCCAGGTAAGCACCGGTTCCTTCCCTCCTTAGCGGCGGGCAAAGGCCGACAGGTAAATGTATTTAATGTCGTTTTGTGACACTTCCTACGCACGCGAGATTCGGTGCCCCCCCCCCCCCCCCCCTTGTGACCGCCCCCCTCCTATCGCCTTCCCTCTTTCTTACCTTTCGCTCTTTTTTCATCCTCGTTCTTTCGTCCTCTGTCTTTTTTTTTTTTTTTTTTTTTTTTGTTGTCTGTCTGTCTGTCTGCTTCTCTCTCTCTCTCTCTCTCTCTCTCTCTCTCTCTCTCTCTCTCTCTCTCTCTCTCTCTCTCTCTCTCTCTCTCTCTCTCTCTCTCTCTCTCTCTCTCTCTCTCTCTCTCTCTCTCTCTCTCTCTCTCTCTCCTTCTCCTCGTCTCTTCTATTTTGGTATTCCCTCTAACCCCTTTCTTTCTCCATTATTCTTCCCTCTCCCTTCTTTCTTTCTCCCATTACCCTCCCCTCTCCCTCCTCCCCCTTTATCATCCCCCTCCACACCCTCCTCCTTCTCCTTCTCCTCCCCTCCCCTCCCCTCCCCTCCCTTTTACCGTCCTTCCTTCCCCATCTATTCCTCCTCTTAATCATCATCCTTCCCTCCTTAATCCCACCTCCCCCTCCCCACCCCCCGCCTCTTCCCTCTGACACCAACCCTAAGCCAAGGTCACACCCATGGATTCGGACGCACTTTCGCAACCGTCTTTCCCTGCCGAACCTCGTGGCGCGTCCGGAAGTGTCGGCGAGGAGAGGAAGATCAATATGAAGGAGCCCGACTTGTCTCCAAGGCCGCGTAAGGAGGGAAGAGGTACAAGGCGGGGGTGGAGGAAGAAGAGGAAGAAGAGGAAGAGGAGGAGGAGGAGGTGGAAGAAGGAGAAGAAGAAGAGGAAGAAGAAGAAGAGGAAGAAGAAGATGATGATGGATAAAGAGGAGGTGGAAGAGAGGGGAGAGGAGGAGGAAGAATAGGATGAGGATGAGGAGGAGGAAGATGGAGAGGAGGAAGAGTGAGGAGAGGAGGAGGAGGAGAGAGGAAGATGGAGGAGGAAGAGAAAGAGAGAGGAAGATGGAGGAGGAGAAAGAGGAGGAAGATAGATGAGAGGAGGTGGAGGAGAGAGGAAGATGGAGGAGGAGGAAGAGAAAGGAAGAAGGAGAAGGAGGAGGAGGAGAGGAAGACGGAAAAGGAGGAAGAGGGGGGAGAGGAGGAGGAGGATGAGGAGGAGGAGGAGGAGAAGGCGAAGAAGGAGGAGAAGGTGAAAAAGGAGAGGAGAAAGAGAAAGAGAAAGGGGAGGAGGAACAGTAAGAAGAACAGAAAGATAAAGAAGAGTAGGAAGAGAATGAGGTGGAAGGAGAAGGTGGAAGGAAGAGGAAGAAAATGAGACAGGAGGAGGAGGAGGAGGAGGAGCGATAAGAACAGAGGAGAAAATAAATAAGAAGACGAGGAAGAGGAAGAGGAAGAGCAAGGAAAAGAAGCCGTAGGCAAAAAAAGATATTAGAAGAGATAGAGACAGTGGAGATGGAAGAAGAATCAGACAAAAAAAAAGAAGAAGAAAAAAAAAGAAAAATGAATAAACCCAACAATTATACCACAGTCGCCTGCCTCCCCCTCCCCCTCCGCCTCCCCCCCCCGCACCCCCCGAAAAAGAAAACAGAAAACATACATAGACATCATAATACTTTTCTCCAGCCTAATAACAATAACGATTCAATAATAAATGACTCCACACCTTGTACTACAACCACCCCCACCCCCATCCCCCCACCTCCACCCCCACACCCCACCCTACCCACCTCCACCCCCATAACCCCCGACCCCCCTCAAAAAAAAAAAAAAAAAAAAAAAAAAAAAAAAAAAGCCTAAGAAATGCCCACTTCTTAAAGATACGAGAAGGGATTCCTGTGTCACTGCACGTCATGGCAGCCGAAGGAATTTCCTCGGGAAATGCAAGGGACCGAAAAATCTTTCTTTTTTCCGTTTTTTTTTTTTTTTTTTTTTTTTTTTTTTTTTTTTTTGGAGACGCTCCTCCTCGTGAGAGAGATATTAGGTGATGATAACAGCGTCGCGGTCATGATAATGATGAAGATAATTATATGAATGATGGGAAAGAGATATGAATAAATATTGGAACATTAGTCAAATAATAATATTCGTCATATCAGTGGAATGATAATTGATCTGCTAAAACAAATAATAATGTTCTTCATAATAACAAAAATAAAATAATGAAAATGGTAAAAGAACATTAAGTATCAATATTGATATTAATAAGAAAAGTGTTACCAATAACACCAACAATATTACTACTAGTAATATAATTATAACAATATTAATAACAACAACAATAATGATAATTACTATCACGATTATGATAAAAAAGGGCGAATATAAGAAAAAAAATGTTAGGCTGCAAGGGGAGGAGGGAGGGGGGAGAGGGAAGGGAAGAGAGGGAGGAAGGAGGAGGAGGGAAAATGTTAGGAAAGGGAGATAGTAAAGACAATGGATAAAGAGGGGGAAGAAAGAAAACGGGAAAAAAAGCTAATGAAGTCAAGAAAAAAAAAAAAAAATTGGAGAAAAATGAAAGAAAGAAAAAAAAAAAGAATGATAAAGTTCAGAAAGAAAAGAAAACAGAAAATGAAAAAGAAGTCAAAGTTAAAGAAGTAAAGAAAGAAAAAAAAGTAAGAAAAAAAAAACAAATCGAATATCAAAGCCAACGAAAAAAAAAAAAAAAAAAAACGCGTAGGAGACAAAAGTAAAGGCAAAGCAAGACACAGAAATCACCTGCAACCTTTTCCCCTCCCCCCTCCCCCCTCCCCCCTCCCCCCTTTCCCACTCCGGAACTTCGCAAAGACCCTATTCGCCTTATAATGTTTCTTCTTTTCTTCTTCTTCTTCTTCTTCTTCTTCTTCTTCTTTCTTTCTTTCGCCGTTCTTTTTCTTCCCGTTTTCTTTGTACTTTTCTTGTTCTTCTTCATCTGAAAATTTGTTTTTCTTTCTTGATCCTAGTTTAAATTATTCATTTTTTGACTTTTTTCTTCTCCTCCTTCTCCTCCCCTTTACTTCCTATCTCCTTTCTTCTTGCCCATCTCCAACTCTCTCTTACCTCCATCCTTTCTTCCTCTCCCTTATCTTCTTCGACTTCTTCCCTTTCTGGAATATTAATTTTCCCTTTTCCTCTCCTCCTCCTCTTTCACTTCCTTATTTACATGTTTTTTCTATTTTTCTACCTCTTCCTTCGTCTTCCTCCTCTTCTTCTTTGTCTGATTATCATCATTATCATTATTATCATAATTATCATAATTCCAACAAAAATAATCATCATCATCATTATCATCATCCCCATCACCATCATCATCATCATAATCAATAT
>BOPN01007231.1:0-2500 GCA_017312705.2 Penaeus japonicus | reverse complement strand
CCCCTTTTCCCCTAAACCCTCCCTGCCTTCCCTTGGCTCCTATCTCCCTTCCTCCCCTCACCCTAACCCCTCTCTCCCTTCCTCCCCTTTTCCCTAAGCCCTCCCTCCCTATCCCACATTCTTCCCCCACCCCCCCCCTCCCTATCCTCCTCCATTCCCCTTACCCCTCCCTCCCTATCCCACTCCCTTTCCCAAACCCCTCCCTCCCTCCCTCCTCTCTTTCCTTCGTCCTCCCTTCCCCTCCTCCCTTTTCACTCTCCCCTATCCCCCGCCCCGCCCTCCCCCTCCCCCTCCCCCTGGCCTGTGACTTGACGACAGAGCAGAGCACTGCACAACCTTCTCCTAACCTCTTGTCATTTTTTTCCTTTTTTCTCTCTCTCTATTTCTCCGTTTCTGCTTTTCGCTTTCTCTCGTTTTCTTCCTTATCATTTCCTTCTGTTTTCCTCTGTTTTCTCTTTCTCTTTCTTTCCTTCTTTCTATCGCTCTTGCGCGTGTTTTTACACTTACTTGATCTCTCTCTCTCACTTACTTACTTACGTTCTTACTTACACACACTTACGCACACTTACACACATACACACACACACACAAACACACACATACACCCCCCCCCCCCAAAGTATGTACGTGGGCGAAGGTATATGTATATGTGTGTGTGTGTGTGTGTGTGTGTATACGTGGCCGTGTGTGCGTTCGCGTACTTGTTTACACACGTGCGTTCGTGCATGCGTGTTCCTGTGTTAACCAAGCTCGGTGGGAAAGTCATAACAGGTCCTCGCGTTGTGCAACAGTGTGTAGGAGCTCAGGTGTGTGGGGCTCATACTAGCAGCTCCCTCTTCCTCCGGTCATACTGCCTCATTAGCGGCTATTTTTTTTTTTTTTTTTTTTTTTTTTGGGGCCGTATATGCTTGAATGTGGATGTGTATTGGAGGGAATGGAGGGAGGGAGGGAATGGAGGGATGGTGGGTGGGAGGGAGGGAGGGAGGGAGGGAGGGAGGGAGGGAGGAGGAGGAGGAGAGAGAGAGGGGGATGTGGAGGAGAGAGGGATGTGGAGGAGGAGAGAGTGAGGGAGGAGGAGGAGGAGAGAGAGAGAGGGAGGAGGAGGGAGGAGGAGGAGGAGGAGGGAGGAGGAGGAGGGGAGGAGGGGGAGGGGAGGAGGGGGGAGGAGGGAGGAAGGGAGGGAGGGGAGGGAGGGGAGGAGAGAGAGAGAGAGAGAGAATGCGAGCACCCGAAAAATATAATGACGATGATAGAAAAAATATACATATATACACATACACATATACATATACATATACATATACATATATATATATATATATATATATATATATAAATATATATATAAATATATATATATATATATATATATATATATATATATATATATATATATACATACATATATATATATATATATATATATATATATATATATATATATATATATATATATATATATATATATAAATCCAGTAACAAGAATAAAAGAACGAAAGAAAACAACGCAGAAAAAAATAAAGAAAACAGATTTCCGAAGTTTCAGGAAAAGGTAAATTCCAGAGAAGGGACAACAAGGGGAGGGAGGGAGGGAGAAGTGGTAGGGGGGGGGGGGGGGGAGGTATGGATTGTACTGACTTTTGTGCCCCTCTGTTCCCCTGTCTCTCAGCCCCCCCCCACATCCTTCCCCCCCCACCCCCCACTCTTTCTCCTCGTCCTCCCTTCCCCCTCAAATTTATTTCATCGTTCTTTGATTTTTTTTTTTTATTTTCTCTCCCTTCATCGTTTTTCTAGCTTTCTGCGTAACCGTATCCTTGTCTATTTACGCTTTATTGCCTCTTCTGCTTTATTCTCTTAGACTTCTCTTTCATTTTGTCTTATTTCCTCTTCTCCTTCGATTCTCATTCTCTACTTCCTTTTCCTTTTCCTCGTTACGTTACGATGTTTAGAAGTAGAACAAAGATAGAGAGAAATATTTCGGAAAAGATAAAGAGAAACCGAGTGAGAAAGAGAACAAGAAGGAGGAAGAGAACAATACGCATAGAGACAAAAAAAAAAAAAAGAGAAATAGGGATAAAATACGTCAGGGAAGAGAAAGTGAGAGAGAGAGAGAGCAAGTCAGCGAGTGTGGGTTTGTCTTTCTCTTCCTCCTTCCTCACATTCACTCATTTTCTCCTTCCCCTCTCTGCCTTTTTCCTTCATCTACTTACTCCCTCCTTTCCTCTCTCCCTCCCACTCTCCTTCCCTCAATGACTCACTCCTTCCCTCCCTCCTTCCAACTCTCTTTCCCCATTTACTCACTCCCTCCCTCCCTCCCCTTCCAACCTTCCTTCCCTCATTTACTCCCTCCCTCCCTCCCCTTCCAACCTTTCTTCCCTCATTTACTCCCTCCCCCTTCCCACTCTTCTTTCCCCCTTTACTCCCTCACTCCCCCTTCCAACTCTCATTCCCTCATTTACTCCCTCCCTCCTTCCAACTCTCCTTCCCCCATTTACTCCCT
>BOPN01007230.1:55000-62749 GCA_017312705.2 Penaeus japonicus | reverse complement strand
CGTGTGTGTGTGTGTGTGTGTGTGTGTGTGTGTGTGTGTGTGTGTGTGTGTGTGTGTGTGTGTGTGTGTGTGTGTGTGTGTGTGTGTGTGTATGTGTTCAAAGGCCCTCTGGAGGTCGGAGACTCAAGACCAATGTTAGTGGCTTGACTTGATATGATAGGATCTCGACTTTCTTGATTTTCCAGCTTTTATATTGATAAATTAACAGGTTTGCCAAATAAAGTAAATACTAAAGATAATAATAATCAATTTGAATAACAATAAGAACAACAAGTAAAATAATGATAATGATAATATCATTGACATTACTGTAATCACCATCAATTCCAAAAATAATGACAATAATGATAACATTGATAGAAACCAAAAGCTATATAAAAGCTAAAACAAAATATACAAATAAACAAAAAACAAAAGAAATGAGCTACCAACCTAAACAACAAAAGTTCAACGAAAACAAAAACATGTGAAATAATGACAATAATAATAATAATAATGATAATGATAATAACCCAGAGTTCCCAACCATCTTTCATTAATTACTCCCTATCATTTCTCATCCAGTCCTTCTATAGCAGCCAAACTCCCTAATTAATTAAAAAAGTCATTTTTTTAAAATACCTAGCTGCCGCTGTCATAAAATAAATCAACATATATAATTTTCCCTCCCTAATCTTGCTATAGAAAAGATAAAACAGGAAGTCATCCATTGAGAGTGACGTTAGCATAGAAAACGGGAAACGTGATTTGTGGTTAGAAAGAAAATGGGAAAAAGAGAAGCCGAATTATATGGCTATTATTATGAACGATATGAATATGACAGAGACATATTTATGATCATGAAATTGCGTGACTCATTAGACCTTTGTTTAGTACACACATTATGATAATAGTAGTATTAGTAACTGTAATAACAATAATAATGATGATGATAAGGGTACTGTTGATATTAGTAATGCCAATGATAATGATGATAATGACAATAATAATAATAATAATAATAATAATAATAATAATAATAATAGTAATAATAATAATAATAAAAATAATAACAAAAATAATAATATTACTGATGATAATAATAACCACAATAATATTGGTAAAATAACGATAATGATGCAAATAATAATAGTTAAAGTCACTTAATTTCCTAAGAACCTTGAGCGTGGGATTCGATTCGTTTATAGGCCTACATAAGACGTCTTCCCTTATTCACTACGGACATTAATCAGTACTAATGAGTTTGCTGATGACCTATCATTACCTACGGCAAAGCTAATCAACTAAATCCACCTGCTATCAATCAAAGCTGCCACTTTCCTCGCCTTAAAAGCCTAACGCAATGAATAGAGAAGAAAAAAAAATACATTTCTACTCGAGATGATTACCGCCAACCCCGCCGCCTCCTTCCCACGAGGTTAGCCGAATTAATCCACGAATCCCATAAATCCATCATTCTTTTCTCCTCCGCCTGTCTCTCTTCCCTTTCCCATACCCCCTCCCCTCCCTCCCTCCCTCCCTTCCTCTATCCCACCTTCCTTCCTTCCATCCTTCCACCTCCCTCTCTTCCTATACCCCCTTCCCCGTCCTTTCCTTCCCCTACCTCCTTCCCTTCCCGCGCCCTTCCCCTACCTCCCTCCCTTCCCGTATCCTTTCCCTACCTCCCTCCCACCCCATACCTCTCCCCCTCCCCCTCCCTCCCTCCCTTCTCACACCCCTCCCCACTACACTTCCTGCCTCTCGTAACCGGAGGCCGCCACGGCTCTCAGCAGGTGCTTTATTTCTTGATGGAGCAGTTCAGTGGCGCGTGTGTGCGGGTGGGACACGTAATCACCAGGTATGTTCACCAATTACCGCGTCACAGTGCGTCCGACCGTGATGGATGGGGACGAAGAACACATCCAGCCACTCTTCCCGCCATATTTGTGGTTTCTACCAATCACGAGGCGAATGCTGTGTGACGTCATGATGGGGAGGATTTCCGCCAATCAGACTCATCTGGATATTAATGACGTCACGTGTTTTCCACTAATCATCTTGCGGATTAAGTGTGACGTCTTTTTCGAAGCACAATTCGGGGTATGTTTATGACGTCATGATGATACACCCTTTGACTAATCACATTGCAGGTTGCGCATGGCACAGCGTGGTTCAACATGACATCATGATAATAAATCACTTTAATTTTCGAGAAAACGTAATGTTGCAGATATCTATAATTATGCAGATACGTTCTCATCACGCTCCGTCTGAATTAAGATTTTTTTTTCTTTCAAAGTTTAATCGACATTGAGAGAAAAATAAAAACCTTTTGCATATTCATATACAGAGGCCATTCGCATAAGTGGTACGTTTATCTATGTACGCGACCGTGTGTGTATGTGTACGTGTGTGTGTGTGTGTGTGCGTGTGTGTGTGTATGTGTGTGTGTGTGTGTGTAAAGGGTTTCGGTGGTGGTTTCTGTCGTGATTTCCGTCCTAATAGCAATTTCGGTGGTTGGGGTGTGTATGGGTGTTGTTGGGGTGTTGTTGGGGTGAGTGAACCATTTCTTCGCTTCCACCGAACCACGAATCCGACGCCTCCTTCGAGACTTTCGTAGTCGTGGTCGGTGAGTACCCGAGTACGACCGGTCACTTAGCTCCGATCCCCACACCTGTGTGCACCTTTTGTAAGTAATTTTCATTTTATGATTGTAAATCTATTACATTCGTTATACATATAAAACCATGTTCTTTTATGAAAACGTCATTATAATTGTATATACATTAAGAGGGTATAACTTTATTTACAGCCTCCATTATGAAAATGTACAAGGCTATATAAAAATCAGTGTTCGTGGCTGCCCCTGTGTCCGTGGCTGCCCCAGTGTCCGTGGCTGCCCCAGTGTCCGTGGCTGCCCCAGTGTCCGTGGCTGCCCCTGTGTTCGTGGCTGCCCCTGTGTCCGTGGCTGCCCCAGTGTTCGTGGCTGCCCCAGTGTCCGTGGCTGCCCCAGTGTTCGTGGCTGCCCCAGTGTCCGTGGCTGCCCCAGTGTCCGTGGCTGCCCCAGTGTTCGTGGCTGCCCCTGTGTTCGTGGCTGCCCCTGTGTCCGTGGCTGCCCCTGTGTCCGTGGCTGCCCCTGTGTCCGTGGCTGCCCCTGTGTCCGTGGCTGCCCCTGTGTCCGTGGCTGCCCCTGTGTCCGTGGCTGCCCCTGTGTCCGTGGCTGCCCCTGTGTCCGTGGCTGCCCCTGTGTCCGTGGCTGCCCCAAGTGTTCCATATTTAAAACATAATTTTGTGTGTATAATCAAATATATTTGTAAATATATTACTAGAAAAGGAGATTTTCTTTTATATTCCTCGAATTAGTTAATCACTCCAAGGACTATATACATATTAAACAAAATCATTTAAAAGAACCCCTGACATATATATATATATATATATATATATATATATATATATATATATATATATATATATATATATATATATATATATATATATATATATATATATATATATATATATATATATATATATATATATATATATATATATATATATATCTTATATATATATATATATATATATATATATATATTCTCTCTCTCTCTCTCTCTTTCTTTCTCAATATTTCCTAGTCTTGTGTGTGTGTGTGTGTGTGTATATATATATATATTTATATGTATATATAAATATATATATAAACTGTATGATTTTGCATAATAATGAATGATTGTTAAGTTGTTCCTTTCTTTTTATTCCAGTTTATCCTCTCTTTTCCTTCCTTCCTATCGCTGTGCCTTCCCTTTTACCCTCACCCTTAGACCTAAAATAGATAAATAGATACTTTATATTCTCATTTTACCTCTTCAGCACAAACATCTGCCACCTTTATATCTTCTTTCTTTTACTATCTTTCTTGCATTGTTTCCTTTCTATTGTTTTCACATTTAGTTCTTTATCAAAGATATTTTCTCCCGAAATTTCTTCATTCCCAAACGAAAACACAAACGCAGTGAAGTGTATTCCTTTATTTTTTACTTCGCTTTGCATTTTCTTTGTCAATTCTCTGACCTTTCCTGTCGTGTATTCTTTCGTCATTTGTATTTTTCATCGCTGATGCTGATATACTACAGCAGGGATAGGTTGACACGGTGCAAAATAATAGTGAGAAGAAAAGGAAATGAATGGACGGAGGGAGTGAAAAGACCGTGAAATAAAGGACTGAAAGGAAGCCATAGAGGAGAAAAAACAGAACCGAGGAAAAGTATAATTAGGTGGAAGGCAAAACAAGAACAGGTAAAAACGCTTTGTGTTTACCGTCTCCACTCTCTGCCCTTTTTCCCATCTCCTATTTCGGCGTCTGTGATTTTCTCGTTACTGTTGAAATATTGAAGCAGCGACAGGGAGACACAAAGAGTTGATGATTGAAGCTGAAATAAAATGAATGAACGAAGGGGTACAACGAGATCAAAGACAAAGTAAAAACTCAAAAATTATGAAGAAAATATATCAATGGAAGTGACACTACAAGAACTGTGACAGCATATAAAAATAGCGCTAATGATGACAGTTATATTAATGGTGACATGATATCAATACCGATAATAATGATAAGGATAATGAAAATAACAATAATGATAATGATAGTAAACATCATAATCACCATCATGATAATAAAGATTATATTAGTAATATAAGAATAAAGATTATAGTAGAGAGAGACATATTTAAAAGACTATCCTGTGTGAATTGCAGCAATCAGGTGCCATCGCAAAAAAGAACAAAACAAACAAATTAAAACATCATCCCCCCTAAAAATTAACGCAACCCCTCGCCCCCCCACCCCCACCTTCAGCCAACCTCATCCCTCCAACAAATCTATCACCGAACCAACAAGTCAAAAAATACCTTAGCGTGCGTGTCGTGCCGCCTCTCCCAGCGCTGTCAGATCCATCACTCATCCCGTCAGACTCAGTCGCAGCGGCAGACATCATCAGACATTCGCTTACCTGACGCGGAGCCGCTTTTAATCTAATCAGACGCCCGTCGGAAGCCACTGAATGTCTAAATCGCGCATTGGAAAACATGCCGCTGCCTCGAAGGGCGTCCTTCTGGTATTGGTGGGGCGTTGGGGGAGGTTGGGGGGTGGGGGGCGTTGAGGGAGGTTGGAGGTGTGGGGGGGCGTTGGAGGAGGTTGGGGGGGGGGCGTTGGAGGAGCTTGGGGGGGGGGGACGTTGGGTGAGCTTGGGGGGTGTTAGGGGAGTTGTGTTGGTTTTGGTGTGGTGTTGGGGATGTTGTGGTATGTTGGGACGATTGAATGCGGTTTTAAGTGCTGTGTTATACGATGAGGTTATGGTGGCGTGGTGTTGGATGATGTGGTGGTTTTGGGAATGTTGTGATAGCGTAGCTGGCGGTGTAATGGTTCGGTGTGGTGTTGGATGGTGTTTTATGGTGTAAGTTTTTTTCGGCGTTGGACATGTTATGGTGATGGTATGTTGGGAATATAGTCATGCTTATTGGTGTTGGAATGTTGTGGTGTTAGTATTAGAAATGTTTTGGTGTTAGTGTTAGAAATACTTGGGTGTCAGTGTTGGCAATATTGGAGTGTTAGTGTCGTAAATATTATGTGGATAGTGTCGTGATTATTATGGTGCTACTATTGGCAGCGATGTGGTGTTAGTGTTGGCCAAGTAGTGGTGTTACATGTTGAGCATGCTGTGGTATTATAGTGTTGGGAACGCTGTGGTGTTAGGGTTGGCAATGTAGTGGTGTTACAGTGATGGGAATGCTGTGGCGTTAGTGTCGGGAATGTTACACTGGTAATATTGTATTGCTCACAGCGATTGGAATGTCCAAGTGCGGTAGCGTTGTAAATGTTGTGGTGATGAGTGTCAGGGACGATGCCTTGTGTAGCGGATGCAGCGGGGAAACTAAGCAGAAAAATAGCGGATGTAGCTGTTTAACGGAGAGAACAGTGTGGCGGTTTGTTAGCGGTTGAAGGCTTTGAAAGAGCAATAGTACAGCATGTGTTTGTCTACGTGTGTGCGTGCGTACATGTGTGTGTGTGTGTGTGTGTGTGTGTGTGTGTGTGTGTGTGTGTGTGTGTGTGTGTGTGTGTGTGTGTGTGTGTGTGTGTGTGTGTGTGTGTGTGTGTGTGTGTGTGTGTGTGTGTGTGTGTGTGTGTGTGTGTGTGTGTGTGTGTGTGTGTGTGTGTGTGTGTGTGTGTGTGTGTGTTAGGAGAGAGGGAGAGAGAGAGATAAATTAATATAACGAGATTTGATAATAACATTGACCCTTTTTTAACACATTTAAAAAAAAATAGGATACAAGCATACCACGCAACACAAGAAATTTATTTACTCTCTACCTCTAGTCAATACCTTTTATCAATTGTTCTATATCATAAATACTAAAAGTAAAAATGAAAATAAAATAGTCCTATCAATATCACGAACAGCCTTCATTAAATCCGTCTTGGCATTTGAATATTCAAACTTATTTTCATAATCTAAATGCAATCTATGATTTCCTAGCGCCATTTATCCAATCTTTTCGCTGACTAATTAATGAACTGATAACTAATGAACTAAAATTATATTTCTTTGTCAAAATGAGCCGAGTATAAAGAAAAGACAATGAAGTATTGGGACGAAAAAAAAAGAAAAAATTAAAAAAAAAAAAAAAAAAAAAAAAAAAAAAAAAAAAAAAAAAAAAAAAAAAAAAAAAAAGTTAAACAAAAAAGAGAAACAAGGCCAATTATAAGCAATGGCAGAAGGAAATCATTGCTAATTAAGGAAAGGGGAAAAAAAACTGAATAAAAGAAAGGGGGAATATAAATGGTTGATAACTACGGGGGAGGGCAAGTATATTACATAGCACAGGGAGATAGGGGATGGGAAGGGAGGGAGACAAACAGACAAACATCAAAAAGAGAGAGCGAGGGAGACAGACAGATAGAGAATTACAGACAGACAAAAAACTTTTTTTTTTCATTCCTTAGAGAGTATACATGAAACATTTGTAATACAACTATATTACATATATTGGCGATGCGTGTTATGTATATTTGCAAATCCTTACTGAGTAATGCTATTTTCCTTACATCTGTCATCATTACATCAAACGCCAATGAAATTATAAAAACATTTTTGGTCGGCAACCTAAAGCTGTTTTTTTTGTTTTTGTTTTTTTTTCTTCTTCTTCTTCTTCTTCTTCTTCTTTTGCTGATGTAAGATATGTATTACGAGATCGTTATAAATGTTGATTCGGTAGAGTCATAACCGTACACGAATTGCATAAATCATCCATGAATAATTTCCCTAAATTATAGAATTTAATGTGCAACGTCTATCAAAAAACAGCTAAACATTATTAACAATATTCTGTTAATTGTCATCACATTACCAACATATCCCGACATACATACATACGTCCTATCATTTTTAGTTGCAGCAAAAGAAAAGAAAAAAAAAAAAGAAAAAAAAAAAAAGTATTTTACTTATATGAACGTCTAAGGTACATCCATAAATGCACCGTGTTCTAAAAAAGAAAAAAATGCAGGAACTTTGCAAAAGAAAGAAAAAACCTTGCAGCCTAAAATTCTCCTGGTGCTTGTTGCAAGAGTAATGCCTTCCAGTTGCTTTTTCTGCCAACACCTTTGTTGACAAACAACACTACGTGATACCAATCAGTCCGCAACAATACTGCAACAATCTGAATTTGTAACAGCCAGGCCCGATCTTCTTTAGGGTACTATGAGTATCCATA
>BOPN01007230.1:0-20000 GCA_017312705.2 Penaeus japonicus | reverse complement strand
TACCCAACAGCCAAAATCGCCATCAAGACGGAAACCACCACCGAAACCCTTTACACACACATACACACACACACACATATATGTATGTTTATATTATATATATATATATATATATATATATATATATATATATATATATATATATATATATGATATGTATATACATGTGTATTTGTGTATATGTATATATATATATGTATATATATATATATATATATATATATATATACATATGCATACACACACACATATAATCATTCTCTCTACGCCTCTGCCTCTCTCTCTCCGAAAAGGTCGACAAGCCAAATTTCAGAGCCATTTCGTTCACAGGTGACCTTGGCGTTCGCATGAGTTGTATTTTTTGGTAAGCCCCAGGTAAACAATATGATGGACGTATATGAAAAGATACGATTTTTCTTCTCCCTTTTTCATGTTTTTTATTCGTGTTTCAGTCTCTGCTTTAATTGTTGAAAGGTGTGATTTTCATTTGCCTTAAAATATTTTTTTCACATAGATATTTCTTATTGGATATTCAGATTATTATTGTTTTTCTTTTTATAGTTAAACATGTAGCAGCCGATTAACGAAATAATTACGTGTGAACGAAAGTGAAACTACTCCAAACAATCAACAGTTTAACAGCGCCTTCCGTTTTCGTTCCTGGATACAGGGAAGTTATTCATTATTAAAAATAACATACCCGATAGTGGCGATGCCGAGCGATCGGCATGGCTTCCTCGCTTCGCTTTCCGGGAAAGGGTCAACAAACTTCCGCTAAATGTAATCTAACGATATATTTACCAGGAAGGTCTACAGAAGCAAATCAAGCACAGTCATTCCTGTGATTTCACAAGCAGCAACTGGGATCCACGCAACGGTGAGTCACTGCGTTTGGGGTTCGAGATTTCGAAGCTTCTGCTCGGAACACGATGTTGGAAATGAAGTGAACGTTGTGATTGGGTTATTGATATGTAACGCGACCTGTGGTTGCTTCTTATATGGAAACGGAATCGATTCTTTACTCTCAATTTATGCGTTGGTGTCGCCTACCCCATTCTCGAATTATGCCGGACTAAGATTGGTTAGTAAGTAGATGAGGATACAAATTATCTGGATGTCTGTATTGATGTATGAACGGTTGACTGGCTGGTCGAACTGGGTGGATGGGTGAAAGATTAAAAAGTAGATGATTTTCCCTTCCCTTATCCCTGCCCCTTAACCCACGCCCTTCACACTCAAATAAACACTCATCTCCAAGGCAAATGAAGAACCTCCTGATTCAATTTAGTATTCACGCCATTGTTTGTGTTTGTAGAAACATGTTAGGTGGAAGGGTTACAATAGAAGAGCTGAAGCAGGCAGTACCGTTTATCCAGAGAAAAAGTATGATAAAAGGTAAAAGAATGGAGACGGGAAATTGAGGAAATGAATAGATTCGTGCGGGTGTTTGTGTGTGAGAATGGGCGGGCTCATTTGTGTGTGTGTGTGTGTGTGTGTGTGTGTGTGTGTGTGTGTGTGTGTGTGTGTGTGGTAATGATGATTTAGGGTTTGGTGTCAGGCTCTTGTGACATCAATTCGTATTGCGGCTGTCTGCTTATTGTGCGTCTAAATTACCTTCTTTCTGTGTACAGGGAATGGCTAGGGTAACCATTCACTGACAGTGTGGTACTGAACACGGGTCAGCAAGACTGCGAGCCGAGAAGACTACCACAACACTACACAAAGAAAGAGAGAGGGGATAGCTCTCCTGCATAAATCATTCTTGAAATGAATAATTAAATTTTAAATATTTAAAATGGAAGGTTATCTCCATTCTTAACTTAGGCAAGGGAGATTATCTGTCAACTCTCCCTTGCCTAAGTTAAGAATGGAGATAACCTTCCATTTTAAACATATATATACTTACTATGAAAACGAAAGAAAAAAGCTCACGTCAAAAAGAAAAGGAAGAAAAAAAATTGTGTGTGTGTGTGTTTGTTTGTTTGTTTGTTTGCTTGCTTGTGTGTGTGTGTGTGTGTGTGTAGATAGATAGACAGATATACTTATATACAAGTCATACAAGTTACCGTGTTTGGCAGCCTGATGAGAGTGCATGAAAGCAAACACAATATCCAAACATAACAAAACAATGACAACAACAAAAACAAGCAACAACGATAATATACTTATGAAAACATGGACTGCTTGCAAGAGAAACCTCATGAATCATACAGGCCACAAAAGCCCGGTCTTGACCATTGCGGGAAAAAAGAAAAGACAAATTGAATAGAAACGACAAACAAATCCAGCAAAATATAGTACCCTTGAAATTTCCAATAGCAGTATAACAAAGAGATATATGAAGACTGTGTTCTCCAGTATTAGACATCTTAACACTGTCAAGCTGAATTATGAAATTATCTGTAACAACCAAACAGGGATAGATCAAAATCAAAATGACAGAGCGAAAGACATATAAATAAAAACGTACACACCCATGAACACGGAAGAATATCTGCCTGACGAAAAAGAGAACTGAGAAAATTCCCAAAGGGAGGCGGAGTGACTGCAATGGAGGCAGCTCCAAGAGAGCCTGTATTTACCCAGAGAAGTTGAATCGGCGCACGAAAGGGTGAGCGATTCTCCTTAGGTAGTTTAAGCGATCGATTTGCCTTCGTCCTGATTGAGAGGGGGCAGGGGGTGGAGTGGGGGGGGGCAGAGGGAACTACATATAAATATAGACATTTAATTTATATACAACTATATCTATGTATATGTCTGGATATTTATATCTATGCATTTACACACATGCGCCTAGAGAGAGACTCAGAGAGAGAGAGAGAGAGAGAGAGAGAGAGAGAGAATGAGAAAGAGCGAGAGAGAAAGACAAACAATCTGCAAGTGAGAAGGAGGAAAAAAAATAGTGTAAAGAGAAGAGAGAGAGAGAAAAAAGATAGAAGAGGAATAATAAAAGGAGAGAGGTTACAAAAAAAAGTATACGAAAAGAAGAGATCGTACTTCATACGAGAACAGATGGCGGAGGGGAGAAGGAGGGGGTGGGGGCGTGGGAGGGGGGAAAGGCGTGACTCTGCATACCACATCTCGGCTGATCTGGTGAATGTTGTGGCGGAAGAACAGGGTGAATGCTAAAGAGCGATGATGAGGAGGGAGGGAGAAAGAGCTGGAAGCAAGGAATAAAAAAGGCACATATACGCATGTATTACTGAGACGCCTATGTGCCTACATACATATATGTGTGTGTGTGCGTGTGTGCATATATAAATATATATATATATATATATATATATATATATATATATATATATATTATACTTACATATACATGTATATGTATATAGAGATGTGTGTATGTATATAAATATAGATAATATATGTATAAACAAATAAGTAAATATATATATATATATATATGTATACATATATGTGTTTATGTATATATATATATGTGTGTGTGTGTGTGTGTATTTATATATGGATGGATAGATATGAACAGATGCGCAGATCGACCGACCACTACTCGAGCGTTATTTAACACATAAATATACGATGCTCTTTGTCAACTCTGTATGACGTCCTCCCTACATAATTGTGCTCGACTGATAAATCATTAATAAAAGGACTGTTTGACCTTTCATTCGGTCTCTTGGTCACTTCTACTCACGCTAGTTTAGTTTCTGGGTCGCTGGTTGGTATAATATCTGTCAGGGTAAGTGCTGTGGTTAAGGGCCGTAATTACTAAGTAGGACACATACCTTCAGCAATCCAAGGTGGTTTGCAAAATCATAACGTGATCGTTTATATGTTTTACCATGTCTGTTCTACTGCTAAACAAACCAGAGGTGTAATTTACCTTTCAACATTTTACCAACAATATCAAATTCTGCCTTAAACACGACTGGCACTACCACATAACTTCAACAAAGCCGCATGTTTAATACTTATGTCGGTTATCACAGCACAAGCAACACTAAACTTGAGTTATTGAAGCCTATGTGGTTAACGGTAGTCTACATACGTATGCCTACACAGAAGGCAAGATGTAAGAGGAAGAAATGGAATGAAGGAAGTAAGACAACCAGAATACAATCCCAGCAGAAAGCATTCAAATCCTGCGTCGATTTAACTTTTTTTTTATTGTTGTTGACCTTATTTTTCTCGTTTTTCTCGGCTATTCTCTCCCGCCCCGTTCTCCCGATGTCTCCCTTGCTCTTACTTCCCTACCATGCGTATTTATATGTAGGGAAATTTCGTGAATTTCCCGAAAAATATCCAGTAAGCAGTTCAGTGATTAAGTGTTGTGTTTTTCGTTTCTTTCTCCCTCTCTCTCTCGCTCTCTTTTTTTTTTTTTTTTTTACTTTCTTTCTTTCTTTCTTTCTTTTTTAGGGTAGCAAAACAATGTAAAACTGGCCGTAACTTAGATAGTTTATTTGCCTGTAGGGGTTTCTCTCAGAGACAATGAGATGATATTTTCAGAACTTTATATGTGGCAGGAAATTACAAAGCAAATACATGAATGGATGTTTCAATGATCAACACTTGAATCGTTTTAAGAAATTAATTATGTAATACTATGCATGAGAAAAATGCATGAATAAAAAAATTGATGAAAGCCTAAGATGCTCCATAATGTTTAGATAATTGAGGTCAGCCATAAGTTTAGCCAGTGTTTGAAAGTCTTAGGACAAGTGATTTCTACCAAGAAAGACAAAAACCCTTAGGTTATACAATACAGCTAATTGGCCATTGATAAAGCCTGGAGTAATTAAGAAATGTTGCAGCAATAACATCTGATATCAAAAGAAACATAGCTGAAAGTCTTTAGTCTTTTTCATTGATATTTGGTCATGTTCTTTATCTTCTACCATTTCCTTTTTACTCTTTGTTGTTCTTTATATTATCATTATCATCATTATTATTATCATTGTTATTCTTATCATTATTATTATCATTGTTATTATTACTATCATTTTTATCGTTGTTATTATTATTGTGAATATTATTGTTATTATTCTCATTATCATTGTTATTGTTAACATTATTACTATCAAATATTATTACTATCATCAATATCATCAGTATGATGATTATTCTTACTGTTACCACTATCATTATTATTACAGTAATATCATTATTTGCTATTATCATCATCCTCATTATTTTTATTGATTTTGTCGTAGTTATTGTTATTTTTACTATTAACATTACTATTATCATCATCATCATTATCATTATTATCACTGATATTATCCTTTTCATGATTAACCTTGTTACGATTTTCATCCTTACCATTATTGCAATTATTATCACTATTACTAACGTCGGCGTCATCACATCATTTCATCGTCGCAAGAAACACTAATTACTGATATTGCTTTTGCTGCTGCCATAACTACCGATAATGAACATAATGAAAGTAATACTAGATATCACTAGAGAAACGAAACAAAAAGGATAAACAAGAGAAAGATATAACAGAATAGGAAAAATAAGGATGGAATAGAAAACAAAGAGAAAGGAAGGAACCTAGATATACAAGAAAGAGGTTGGAGTAAAAAAAAAAAAAAAAAAAAAAAAAAAAAAAAAAAAAAAAAAAAAAAAAAAAAAAAAAAAGGACATAAGGATGTTCGGAAACAATAACAATGTAATTAATTATTTTTTTTTAAATGTAGACAAATAATTATATAAATGAGAGGCATAAAATATTATTAAAGCATCCGTAATCCAAGAGTAATACAAAGGAATGGATTATGTAACAGAGATAGTGTGACACACGAAAAAAAAAAAAAAAATACAAGAAAAAGGAAAGAGGAAAAAGGAAAGGGGAAAGGGCGAAAATGAGTCTGAATGCTCTTTTCAAAAACTTGGAGAAAGTTTTAGAGGAAAAGCACAAAACCACTTTGTAGCTATTACGTCTATTGTAAGAAAAGATGGGTTGGCACATGGAAGTCTTTGCTGAAACATTTTTCTCATAGGTGTCACACATGGATGGTCTGTGTGCTTGTCTGCGTTTGGGTGTGTGTGCTTTTTTGCTTTTCGATATCCGTGCGTGGATGGATGTGTCAGTGTGTTTGTATAGGTGTACTTGTTTATATATGTATGTGTGATAGACACAATCAGATAGAGAATATAAAAGGGGTTTATAGATAGATAGATATACATGTGCATACATATACACCTTTATATATATATATATATATATATATATATATATATATATATATATATATATATATATATATGTGTGTGTGTGTGTGTGTGTGTGTGGGTAAGTGTATATATATATGTATATGTATATAAATATTTACATATATATATAAATATATAAATATATATATATATATATATACTTACATATATATGTATATATATACATATATATATATATATTGTGAGGTTGGGATCCTTCCCTCCCCTCTCGCTCCTGTCCTCATCCTGCAACCTGTCCTGTTCCTGAGACCTGCACCCACTCCTGTAACCTGCACCGCAACCTTGTAACCTCTGCCTTGTTGTCCTGTTCCGCGCATCCTCACCTTGTTCCGCGCATCTTCACCCCCGTTTTCTTCGCATCCTCTCTCGTTTTCCTCGCATCCTCACTCCCTAATTCTCACATACCTGGACCTCTTCCTTCCATTTCCCACTCTAGCTTATCAAATCCTTACTCATTCATGTTCCTTTCCACAGGTCCATCATGAAGACCCACCACTGTCGTCTGAGGTTACACACACACTTATGCACACACATACACGCATATACATATTTGCTACAAGCATCATGTTGCCTTCTGTACATTCCTCTTGGCATTCCATTTTATGTTTTTTTGTTTTAATTTGGTTCCCTTTGTTTTATGTATTTGTTTTTTCACATTTTAAGTAAATGCTGTCACAATTTATATCAAGTGGTATGATGTAATCAGATTTTATCATTCTATTGTTTTATTTAACTTTGTATGTACTTTTGGGTGGATTTTACATTAGGTAATCAGCTGCATCACCTTCGGTTTTACTTAAATTTATCTTTTATTAGCATTTTCCTTTTATATGATTTTATTTACTAATTGACAACTGCAGGTTTACCTTTTTGCGTTTTTGCAACGTCTAGTGGCGTTCCTTTACTTTCGCCTGCGACCTCTATTGTTTTAATATCTTGCGTATGCAGCTGGTTAGCTCTCTTTAATGTTATGTTTGATGTATTTTACCCTATTATGTTATCTTTTATGCTTTCACCCGAGCCTGTTGATATAATTTTGCTTATCTTTTATATATTAAAAGTCTTTTAGTTGTTACAACTTTTAATATTTAATTTCATGTTGTTTTAGTTCTATTTATTTTCTAATGTGATCAACTGTGTTTTATTCAGCATAATTTATTATTCATTCTTTTTCCACGTTAAAGATGCTATTATTAACGTTGATATTATCTGATTACATGAAAGATAAAATGTATGTCCTAAGTACAGGGTTCGCAAACCCCCTGGATTATGAAAAATAAAAGAGTGTCAGCCCGTCTTTGGTGGTCAGTACCCTTCCTCAGAGAGCAGCCCGAGTGCCCCAGCCGGATATATATATATATATATATATATATATACTAATTGTGCCTTGAATTTCTAATTCATTCCCCCTGAGTGCCCCCGAGGATTGTTTGTAAAATCTTACTACCAATATTATAGTTTAGAGTACATAAGTAACGTTATTTAAAATAAGTAGTCGTGGACCCACTATGGTTGAACATTTCTTAGTGGTTCATTGTGGTGTAATAATTAAGAGGTGGGAGTCCTACTCTGAGGTCCCGAGTTACGGTCAGGGATATCAGGTAGCTAATATTATAAATAAATCTGGGCAAACATCCAAATGAGAATAGTTTAAATATGTGATCTCCGTAATTGGCCGGCTTCCCATTTCATCTTCACAGAAGGGATCGGACAAAACATCATACCAGGCGTCTCGCGCGAACTTCTACCGATAGAAGATTTCGGGTTGTCGCGAAGTCGGGGGTCTGTTCTAACGGGTATTACCGTACCCTTTCATAAAATCCTTCTAACTGGGTCGTTGTGTATTACCTTGCCTCCTTCATAAAATGCTTTAAGTACCAGTTACTCACAGAGTTCAAAATTTGCTACCACCAACCGTTAAGTACGTACGGGAACGAGTGTGTCTCTGGAAGGATACATATATATAGAAGAAGTGTGGAAAAGACAAAAAAAATGTTTAAGTGTGTATTTGAGTGCTGTGGGTATGCGTGAGCCTGAGCGCTTTATTTGGAGAAGTAGGTGTGTGGGAGTCTCACCCACATAAAGGGCTGGGTCTATGATCTTTTTATCACAATCTTTATCTTTCCAATAGGGGAATAATACAAATTAAACACCACAGAGATCTGAACTTTATTACAAAACTTCTACTTAAAATACTAATAAAACAAACACAGCTAAAAGAACTTTGGCAAAAAAAAAAAAAAAGGAAATTACAATACAGTAGAATGATATAGGAATAATGATAATAAAATGCGGGATGGGAGACCGGAGAAAAAGAGAGAAAGAGAGTTTACACAATGATACGACGAACACCTGGGCTTACGTCAGGTTAAATGTCATAGACTATCCGAAGGAAAATACCACGACTACTTATTTTAAATTAAGTTCAGTCGGCAATGCCTACGCCAAGGATCCCAAGAAAAAAAAAAAAAAAAAAAAAAAAAAAAAAAAAAAAAAAAAAAAAAAAACATTCCTCAGCTGCTTCCTTCAAGGCCCTCCCCTCTCCTCTTCCTTTTTTCATCCCCGCGCTCCGCACCCGCCACACTTGGAATTTCGAAAATAATATGAACTGACACGAAACCGTAGCTCGTAGGGTAAAATGGAATCAGATGTGATATTGAACATATTTTGAACAAAAAACAGTGTAAAATACTGGAACATAAGAATTAAGAAGGGCTGGGGATATACAAGTAAAAAAGATCGGTTCCCAATAATAATAAAAAAAAAGTCTTTTAAAAAATAATAATAAAATTTTTAAAGAAACAACCTAATATACAAACCCGCAGATATAAATGAAATACCAAATCTCATCATAAAATAAAAACAGGAAACAAAAAAAGATAAATCAGTTGCCCCTCCTCTCATGCTGCGCAAGGGGTTTTCTTTGGGGGAGGAGGGGGTGACTATGCGAAATCTTACGGCCTTTGCCTGACTCACAGGTCGACACTCCAGCCCACACTGCGGGAAAACGACAGTACACTCTAGAAATCGAAGTAGGGACCTCAGTAAGATCCAATAAACGACCATTCGACGCTAGGCCAAGTTCTACATCTCATGTATCTCTAATATCGCTTGTAGGTTGCATGCTTATCTATTGTGTATATATTGTGCCTCATTTGTGCTTGTGTATAGCATTATATGTCATGAAATAATGTATCGATATTGACGTAATAACTTGCTTATACATAAATGTCAACCTTAGTCTGTGTGAAGAGTAGTAAATCTATCTAGAAACCATACCTTTCACATATTGGTATAGCAACAGAAATGCTACCTTCACAAATACTCTAGTTATGTTAAATTTAGAAATAAAAATGTTAGGTAAGTCCCCCCCGAAAGGTGGGTCTATTTTCTTTGATATACGCGACGTCTCCCATATTCCACCAATATTTGTCTTTATTTTGTACGCTTATTTACTACAAGAAAGACATGTTTAGTTTATGTTGCATCATTTATCACGTGTCTTTATTTCCATTATGAAGACTATGTATTTCAACTGCACTGAAACAGAAGTGTAAATCATTTTACATCAATATAATTTTCTGAATAAATTAGTAGACGCACAACAACACCACGCGTTTAAATGGTCAGCCCAAACAATATCTTTATTTACTGCAGGAATGTGATAAGAAAACCCCACAATTTTGGTGCCCAGACCCGGGAGCAAGATCCCAACAAGGTAAAGAACATAAAAGACAAGATGAAGAAGAAAAAATTATGCAAGATATGCGATAGGGCTGGCTGACAAGAGCGTCTGAGGCCATTGGTGATATTCTTGCTAAACCCGATGTCACATTAATATAAGAGACTTTAGAAGTTTGGCGAAGTACAAGAAGAATATGAGAGTGTTGTAGAAGATAATGCACTCGATCAAGTATTGGATGACGCCCATGAATTTCGAACACAGTGTGCCAAATTTAGGATACTAGCTGAAGCCAAAGTTAAAGAATTAGTAGCGGCCGACGCGCAAGATTTAGTATCCCAAGGTAGTCAAGCAGCTGTGAACGTCAAGTTACCTAAGTTTTCGGGTGATTATATTCAGTGGCAGTCATTCTGGGGCCAGTTCATTTCCCACATTGATGCAACTGACATTCCAGAAATTAGCAAGTATGCATATTTATTGTCACTGCTGGAAGGAGATGCAAAGAATGTAGTTAAAGGATTGACCCACACAAGTGCTAACTATCAAGTGGCATGTGACCTACTGAAGGAGAGATGTGGCAGGAAAGAGAGAATCATCTTTAACCATGTCCGAGCTCTTCTGAATGGTAAACTTAGCATAAGTACAAGTGGTAAAAAGACAGTGACGCAGCTGTGGAAGCTTCGTGATGAAATTCTTACACACGTCCGCAGTTTAGAAGCATTAGGCGTCACTGGCAAGCAGTGTGACGTGTTCCTCACTCCAATTATCCTCTCCCGTTTGCCTCACAACCTACGGCTAGAGTGGGCTAGGGATGGGGATGGACGTGAGAGTGATTTAGACTTTCTCCTCACTTTCCTGTATAAGGAGATCTCAAGATTAGAGCGGTCCGAAGCCTTCAGAGGAAAGAAGAATGCTGCTGAGGGAAAGACCGAAAGTAATGCCCCCAAGGAGAAGTTTTCTGCTACAGCCCTTCATACTTCGTCTAAGCATGAACCTCCAGTCTGATGTTTTTGTAAGAAGAAAAACAAGTCTGAAAACTGCTTCAATTTGCAGAAGTTGAGTGGGCAGGAACGAGGTGAGAAGATTAGAAGTCTAGGTGTCTGCTTTAAATGCCTTAACAGTGGATACTTCAAGATTCTGCAAAGCTCAGATAAAGTGTGCAAGCTGCGAAGGAAACCACAATACCCTCATGTGTGGCGTCAAGTTGGACTTTAGCCCAAGACAAAAAGACGTCAACAAGGGTCAGAAGTCAGGCAACGTAACACTCATGTCTAGTCAAGGTGGTAGTTGTACAGTCTTACAGCCGGCCAAGGTAAAAAGTATGTAGTACTGATGGTAGGGTTGTTACAGCTAAAGTTTTATTTAATAATGGGGCTGATAGGAGTTATATAAGTATTAGTTTTGTTAAGAAATGCAAACTACAGTGGCTAACCAGTACCCCAATTCCCTATTCTAGTTTTGGGGGTCACAGTGCTGGAAAAGATGGACATAAAAATGTTTTCAAATTAAGTATGTTAGATAAAGATAACAATGTTGTTCCTGTCATTACAGCTGAAATTCCTAAGATTTGTCAGCCTCTTGTGAGACCTGTTGTGCCTAACCATGTGTTAAATTCTTTCTCCCATGTTGAATTAGCAGATGATTACAACAGTGCCTCCCCCAATGTGATAGATGTGTTAATTGGTCTTGATTATTACTGGACATTAATTTCAGCAGCAGATGCCATCCAGAAGTAGTATGTTGAGGCCATGAGGTCCATCTTAGGGTATGTGTTGTCCGGAAGGTTACCTAAGTCTGCTCACACCACCTCCAGGTATTCTGAACCACAGCTTTTGTGTATTTCCCCCCCTGTCTGATATTGACTTGTGTAAGTTTTGGGATTTAGAAACTGTTGGAATTAAGCCAAAGGAGATATTGGAAGATAATAGTAGTGACTCAAAAGTAATGCAGGAATTTAAGAATACTATACAATTTAAAGCTGATAGATACGAGGTCGCACTGCCGTGGAAGAATGATTCAGTCAAGGAAAAAATCATAAATAATGAAAGTATTGCGAGAAAAAGGGTCAATAGGTTACAAGTAAAGCTTGATAAAGATAAAGAATTAAAGAAAGATTATCTCAAGGTTTTAGTTATGAGGATGAAAACATAATAGAAGAAATACCTCTTAATGAAATTTAAAATGTAAATCCTGTATACTACATGCCTCACCGTCCTGTGATAAAGTTAAATAGTAGTAGCACTAAGATAAGATCTGTCTTTGATGCCTCAGCCTCCAGCTTTAATTAATGGTGTTTCTTTAAATGACTGTCTTTATTCTACCCCTTCACTTAACCCAGATTTAGTTGAAGTTTTAGTACGCTTTCGTCGTTGGCCCATTGCTATAACTGCAGATATAAAGAAGGCTTTCTGCAAGCAAATGTACGCAAGGAAGACAAGGATGTGCATAGGTTTTTGCTGCCTAAAGAGGATGGCACCATAAGACACATGAGGTTCAACCGTGTCCCCTTTGGCAATTCATCTAGTCCCTTTCTTTTGAATGCCACAGTTAAAACCCATCTTGGTAAGTATCCTAAAAGGAAAGTAGTCCAAGAACTAAAGACAGATATGTATACAGATAATTGATCGAGTGGAGCAGATTCAGTTAAGGATGCACATGATAAATTCTGTGACGCACGTAGTATACTGGCAGATTGTAGCATGGATCTTATCAAGCTAATTTCAAACTGTATATCAATTACTTCTAAGTCAAAAGATGGTGTGTATCACATTCATAATGGTGAGGAGTCAAGTAGTGTGTTAGGGTTGAGGTGGTGTAATGCACAAGATACCTTCTCCTTTGATTGTAGAAAACCTGATGACAGTGTAGAAGCAGCCCACACCAAACGAAGTATTCTAAGTATAATAGCAAAGATGTTTGACCCTTTAGGTCTTATAAGTCCATTCATCATGTATAGTAAGATTCTATTTCAAGAGGTGTAGAAATTAAAGTTAGACTGGGATGAAGAATTGCCCTTAGATTTAAAAGTAAATTTTCAAAAGGGGATTCATAGTAGTCGAAGACTAAATGCATTTCATGTGGACAGAAGTTATTTTCCAGGTATGCTTTGGGGAGATCTTAAGGATAATATTGAGTTGCATGGGTTTGGTGACACCTCTGAAAAGGGATATGGCGCATGTGTGTATCTGCGTGTACCTGTGGACAATGGCTCATTTAAGGTCTCATTAGTTATTTCTAAGTCACGTGTTGCACCAATAAAGGCATTAACATTACCATGTTTAGAGTTAATGGGTGCTCTCTTGCGTAGTAGATTGGTAAATTTTGTCAAAAATTCCCTACAATTAGACAGTAGAACTAAAGCAATGTGTTGGAGCGACTCCACAATTGCCTTGTCATGGATCAAACGCAACTTAAGCAAGAAAGATATATTTGTCGCAAATAGAGTAAAGGAAATTAAAGAGTTCGCGTCACCAGAGTGCTGGCAGCATTGTCCTAGTGAAGAAAACCCTGCTGATATAATAAGTCGTGGCGTGTTGTCAGACAAACTTGTTCATAAGTGCCAGTGGTTGTATGGACCCCCAATGTCCTTTGTCATGATAGGGAAGATGTAAAACAAGGCATAGATTTAGAAGTGCCCTGTACTACAAGTATACCTATGTGCCTTAGTGTTCAAGTGACACACTCTCCCTTGATAAATTTAGAGAAGTTTAGTGATTTAGAAAAGGCCTTAAGGGTAACAGCATATTAACAGCATACAGTGTTGAGATTCATAGATAATTGTAAAGGGAGAAAGGTACAAGGTCCCCTCACTGCTGAAGAAATAGAATTAGCTTGTTTGAAATTAATATACAATATACAGCAGGAAGCATTTGCAAATGAAATTAGGCTTCTCTCAAGTAACAAGACACTTCATCTTTGCTCAAAATTAAGAAAACTAGACCTTTTCATTGATGACAAGGGATTGCTTAGAATCAAAGGTCGTCTTGAGTTCTCAGAGTTAAACTATGACATAAAACACCCTTTCATAATTCCCAAAGGTAAATATGCTAAGCTCAATAAAATTTCAGTACAGATATTTAAAGCATGCAGGTGTGGATACTGTGATATCATCCATACGAACTAAATTTTGGATTATTAGTGTAAGGAAATTAGCAAAGACCATAGTAAAGGAATGTTTGATTTGTCGTTGGCTTGATTCTAGACCCTGTAGTCAACCTGTAGCGCCACTGCCCAAAGAAAGAATAACTACAGCTAGACCCTTCAGTGTTACGGGTTTAGATTATGCAGGCCCCCCTCTTTTGTGCAGATTTCCTTGGCAAGAAGTTTTTTGTTTTATTGTTTACCTGTGGTGTAGTAAGGGCCATTCATCTTGAACTTACAGAACATCTCTCTTTGTATGATTGTATGTTAGCCATAAGAAAATTTGTAGCAAGAAGGGGTTTGCTTAATGTTATATTTTCTGGCAGCTAAAAGTGAAGTAGTGGACATGTATGGACATCTAGCCCCCAAACGGAAATTCATAGTCCCTCGATCCCCTTGGTGGGGTGGTTGGTGGGAACGTCTCATTAGGTCTGTTAAACTTGCCCTACGTAAAACTCTAGGTCTTAATTATATAAGTATCCGTGAACTAAAAACTGTACTTGTTGAGATAGAGGGATGTATTAACTCTCGACCCTTGACATATGTAAGTGAAGACCCAGACCCTCTCCACTACCTCACTCCCTCCCATTTCATTCTTGGATGTAACCCTCACAACAAACCCTCAGTAGAAATTGTGTCATGCAGTGTAAATGCCAAGGACTTGAATGAGAGGACAATAGTGCAAAATGTAAAGTTGGAACATTTTTGGAAGGTGTGGAGCAACAATTACATAACTAATTTGCCTAATGTTGTAAAGGGTTTTACTCAAAATTGTAAGTTGTCTAAAGGAGATCTTGTGTTAATCAAAGAAGATAATATTCCTAGATTAAAGTGGCCTATTGGAGTAATTGTTGATATGCTTCCAGGTAAAGATGGAATTATAAGAAGTATAAAGGTTAGAACAAAGGTGAAATGATTAGACCCATAGAAAGAGCACATGATTTAGAGATAAGTAAACATGAGAATATGTCAGTTCCAGATGAAGTGGCAAATTTTGATTATGTTTCAAGTGATAACATTCATTGTGATGTAGATTTAAGTGATGGAAATATTGATGTACCTTTAAATAATGTAAGTGATGAAGTACCTACAAAGTCTAGGACGGGTAGAGTTATTAAAGCTCCAATTAAGTTAGAATTATAAACTGTGTATAATGCACCAAAGTGTCCTTCATTTAGTTATGTTCAAAATAACGAACTACTATATTGTAAATGAAGCAACAAATGTAGTCCTTTAAGTGCCAAAGGATTTGTTATTAATTGTGATAGAAGCGATTTATTTTTCAACTATTTGTAAATAGCATATACCTTATCAAGTAGTTTAAGGTACGTGATTGTATAGGCGGCTAATCGCCCCCTATGGCCGGGAGAATAATATATTTAGAAAAAAATGTTTAGTTAAGTCCCCCCGAACAGTGAGTCCGTTTTCTTTGATATACGTGACGT
Organism: Penaeus japonicus; assembly: GCA_017312705.2. Lineage (NCBI taxonomy): Eukaryota > Metazoa > Arthropoda > Malacostraca > Decapoda > Penaeidae > Penaeus > Penaeus japonicus. Next base: position 4,526 of record BOPN01007230.1, on the reverse strand, counting down.
CTCCCATGTTCCACCAATATTTGATGTTTTTATTTTGTACGCTTATTTACTACAAGAAAGACATGTTTAGTTGCATCATTTATCAGGTGTCTTTATTTCCATTATGAAGACTATATATTTTAACTGCATTGAAACAGATGTGTAAATCATTTTACATCAATATAATTTTCTGAATAAATTAGCAGACGCACAACACCACGTGTTTAAATGGCCAGCCCAAACAATATCTTTATTTACTGCACGGATGTGTCAAGAAAACCCCACAAGTTAAGTGTATATAGGTAATTTCCATGGAATGGAAACGATGGGGAGGTGGTCGCTCGTTGTGATGTCACCTTGCGCATGTTTGTTTGTGAGGACGATGTTTGGTGTGGTTGTTCAGTTGTTTATGCGGGTTGGGAAATTTGTGGGCCGGTGTGTTGTATTGTGCCGTCGAGGATGCGATCATCGTCACACCATCGTCACACGGCGTTTGTGTAGTTGTAGCCGAATGTTGTGCATTCCAGTCTCCTAGTATTTAAATGTAGATTTTTTGTGTCTGAGGACCTGCAATATGTCCTGGTCAGGTATATAAGGTCGTCGTGGCGGTAGGTATATTGTTGCTATGAGGATGGAACCACGTTTCCATGAGCTCTGATGAGAAGCTGTGTATTTTGTGTTTGAAGTTAGATTGAATGGCGCTTCGTTCACCCGAGTGATTTGTTTGGTATGTTGTATATGTGTGTATCTTTATTTTGCTTGTGTTGTCGAGGTCGTGGCTGTTGAACAGTGTGGGTCGTATAAGCTATACATGTTACAGAGCTCATTGCAGCGGTCGAACGTCCGCTGTCGTACTATTGTGAGGCGGTTAGTTATCAGAGGGAACAAATTCATGATTTCTGTTATTCTGCAGGAAGATATCCATCGCTCTGCTCGTGTATATGTTTGTACCTTATTATGTGTATGTAGATGTCCATCTCACCAGCAAGGAGGTTTTTGTGTAAAGTGTTAGCTGTGACAATGTCTGCACATGATGAGTCAGGATAGATCTATTTGATGTTACCTTTGGCGATTTCTCTCCCAGTTTGATGTGTGTCGGTCCAGTAGTATTTGCGAGGTTCTTGGGCTTACAGTCGAATATTGTAGTAGGACGCATCAGGTACTATGCTGTCCAGCAGCCTTACAGGGTTGTTGTTATTGCTGTGCTTGTTGCTGCAAGCTGCTTGGTGTTCTGGGCAGGGCCCTGTGATTTTCTTCTTTTTTTTCTTTAATCTGCCGGTTGCGTGAGTTGGATCTACTGCGATCCTGAGGGTGTGTTTGTGTGGTTTGTTGTTTGTGTGTGGGTTGTTTCGGCCTGACAGCGGTTTGTGTAACCAGAACCGGCGTTTGTGCCATCGGTTTGTTTGGCAGGGAGTCGAGGCGGTTGTGGTGGTAGATGTGCTGTTGCCTCTTGTTCGGGTGACTGAATGATGATTGTCGGTGATCCTACGTTTTCTCGTCTGGCGGATTTTTTGTTTGTCAAATATGAGCTTTATCTGATTGTCCACAGCCATGGTTGCCGACGTGCTGAGGTTTGTGTTGGGAGGGATTACTCTTAGAATCCCCATGAGTCGGATTCTCCCAGGTCGAGCAGTGGGAGGTTGTTTCGGGCTAGGGTATTTTTTGCATGTCTGAAACCAATTGTCGGCTTCATTAGGTTCTGGATGTGGGCATGGAGAAAGATGATAAGGATTTTTTTTTATGTCTTGGCTTATTAATGGTTTCCAGGCGTTTTGAGTCTGTTCTTGTTAAAGGATAGGATTAAGAACGAAATGTTGAGAGAAAGGGTGGCAGTGGGAGAGTTGAGAGAGGCCAGGTTGTAATGGTTGGGGCACATTGTGCGGAGAGAGAAGAGCTACGTATGGAATAGAGTGAGGGAGGAGGTGGTTGGATAGAGAAGGAGGGGGAAACCAGAAGAGATGGAGACTCGAAATCACAGACAGACAGCCAGAGACAGAGAGGAGAGCTACGTATGGAATAGAGTGAGGGAGGAGGTGGTTGGATAGAGAAGGAGGGGGAAACCAGAAGAGATGGAGACTCGAAATCACAGACAGACAGCCAGAGACAGATAAAGAGACAGAGAAACATAGAGAAATGCTGCACATGTTACAAGCTGAGCCAGCAAGCAGACGAAATTTATTCAATTTAAACACAAGAAATTGTTTGAAAATGGTAATAACTGTTATTAATATCATTATTATTTTCCTTTTTATCATTATTGTGTATTGATCAATATGTTATCATCATTAGTATTATTATTTTCATCAATATCATTATTATTATCATTATCATTATTATGAATATTACAATCATTACAATATTTCTGGCATTATCACCATCATTATGAACATTACTATCATCATTATCCTTAATAATCTTATTGTTATCATTATCATCATTATTATTATCAGTATTATTATTGTTATAATGGATCATTAGTATTATCAAAATTGTGATCATAAACTTGATCATTAATAATTTCATAGTAATCATTATCATCACTATCATCATTATTTTCATTGTTATCATTATCATCATATTTGCTATTGTAATTATCATTATTATTATTATTATTGATTATTATTATTACCATTATCATTACTGAATTTTTCATTTTAACGTATTGCCATTATTTTCATATGTTTTTTTATCATCAATTTCAATGTTACTGGTATTCTCATTATCATCATCACTTATATTTTATTATCAGTGTTATCCTTATCACTATTTATATTATTACAGCTACTATTCCTAATATCATAATTATCATAGCTATTAATCATTACTATGATAAATTTTATCACTATCCTTATTATCATTATTAGTTATATTAGTATAATTGTTTCTATCATTATTATGATTGTTATTATTACTAGTAGTAGTAATAGTAGTAGTATCCTTATTATTATTATATATTTCTATTAATAATTTCCTTGTTATTGTTATCATTATTATACTCATTATTATTATCATTATTAATTTAGTCATTACTGATGACAATACTATCGTCATTATCACCGGCATCATTGTTATTGTCATTACCATTACTTCCCTTGTTATTGGTATCTTCACCATTATCATAATTATCATTATTGTCATTAGTATTATCATATTCGCTATTATCGTTACTACTGTTGGTTTTTTATTATTCCTAGTATTATTATCATTATCATTTAAATCATTATCACTATAACAATAATGATGATAATTATTATCATTGGTATCATAATCGTCATCTTTAATCGTTATCATTATTATCATGACAGTCATTGTGATTATCTTTATTCATATTATCATTATTATATTCCTTATTGTTACCTCTTTTATTATCATTATTATTATTACCATTATCGTTATTTTTGCTATTATCATAATAATTGTCATCTTAATCACAATAATCACCATTTGTTTAATCATCTTGGTAATAATTCTTATAATTTTTATAATCATAATCATTATTATGGTAATGATGAATATAATTTATTATACCTTTGTAATTGTTATCAATATCATCATTATCAGCTTTTTAGTCGATGTTTTTCTTATTATCAATAATGGTTATTAAGTATTAACAGTTTATAATAATTAATATTGTTATCATCATTAATATTCTTATTCTTATTTTCATAGTTTTTATTATTATTGATTTTATTATCATGATTAGCCTTATTACCATCGATATTATTATCATTATCGTCATCATTAATAATATCATTATCATCATCATTATTATTATCATTATCGTCATCATTAATAATATCATTATCATCATTATTATTATCCTTTTCATAATTGTTATAATTGTTAGTAGTAACATTATTATCAATGTTATTCTTGCTTGTATTATTATTTATATTATCATCACCATTGATTGCCTAATGTTTTCATATCATTATTCTTATTATTATTATCATATCATTTTTATCATTACTCTGACCAATCATGAGCTTTCTCATGGTGCCGGTGAGCCGAAGTTCAGTTCCGCCTCAGTGAAGTCACCGTTAGCCAAACCAAAGCCGATTATGTGATAAAGGCCATCCCAGAAAATATTTTCCCTCGAATAACGGTGTGGCTGGACGAAAAAGACAACAATGTTAACTATGAGGACCTCAAGGGGACCTCTCCGCTGCCGGCACCGGTCCCCTTGCCTCCAAGTTGGAGGCAGCTAAGAACTTCCCGTGGCCTACCACCTTCAAGCAACTCCAGGAATTCGTTGGTATGGTCAACTAATACCAACGCTTCTTCCCCGGCATCGCCAACACAATGGGACCCTTCTACAACGCCACTAAGAGCGCCCTTGCATTGGCCACAACATTGTCGTTGCCAAGCCCCGGCGCCCCCACACCACCCTCACCATGGACGCCAGCAACGTCCTACACTTCGTTAAGGATGGTGATGCCTTGTCTGTCCGCCCAAAACCCCATCTCTCCAGCATTGCCAAATTCAGTTGCTCCATGGAATACATATGTGTGTCTTTGTATACACACCCACACCCATATATATATATA
>BOPN01007229.1:57500-60000 GCA_017312705.2 Penaeus japonicus | reverse complement strand
GTGTCGTGCTATGGGGATTACAAAGATCTGGGTGACAAAAGACAAGCATTTGACTTGATTATGAGGCCGTCTTCGACTCGTAATGAACGAAACGAGGAAACGTGCAGTCAATTCAAAAACTTCAAGATGAGCTCCATGACCTCAGAGAAAAAATCGAAAAAAAGGATTTTCAAATTGAAGAATTAAGCAAGATGATCCAGAGCGCTTGCAGCGTGACGATCAACGAATTAAATGATCGTGTGTCAACGCTCGAGGAGCGGTGTAGTAGAACCGGGAATGCAACTGCGGCGAGTCAGGAAATGGTGATCCCCCTCTCAACTTCGCCGCCGCAGCCGCCCTTGAAAACGTTACTCATCGGCGACTCAAACCTGAGGCACGTACGGATGTCGGACCTCGGCAAGGACTGCGCCATCCAGAACATCCCGGGCGCTTCCGCTGACATCCTAAGATGTTGGGTCAATGAGATGCTGGAATGGACTCCTACCAGATGTATCCTGTACTGTGGAATCCACGAGCTCATAGACAATGTAAGTCCAGACCTAATACTGGATGATATTGCCTCATTGATTTTAGACCTAAAAAAGAAAAATGAGACCATGGGTATTTATGTATGTGAACTAGTACCTCCTGTAAGTTTAGATGAGTTAACTGATAGAGTCAAACAGTTTAACGACAAACTTAAAGAATGGAGCAATAAGAATGGCATTCCAATGATACAAACTCATCTAAGCTTCAGTCTTGGTACTGGTGAAATAGATGAAATGTGTTTTTTGTCGGAGAGTGATGATGAGGGTATATTCTTGAATAGATATGGTGTACTGAGATTATTGTCTGTGATGAGCAAACAGTGTTCATACTTTACTTTAGCCAAATGGACACAAACTAATTATACGTGAGCATGAAAGATACAGCGTACAGGTACAGAAATGATAGACAAATGAACAATAGAATTAATAGATATAATAGGTTTGATAACAGAGAATACTAGCAGAGGACAAGTGCATCGGCCTAACAACAACCGTCATAGTGAGAGTAATAGGGACGTTTATTCTAGAACATCTACACATTTTTCAATGAAAAATAGGCTTCGTGAGGGTAACCTGCGCCAAGGTTGCTTTAATTGTGGAGAATTTAACCACAGACAATCAACATGCAGATTCGATCACAAAATCAAATGTACCTCTTGTCATATGTATGGCCACAAAAGTAAACTTTGCAACCACTATTGTCACGAATAGGGTTCTGGCCAAGAAGTTAGTGCCGATGACTATAAAGATAGAAAGGACCTTCTTAACATTGTTCATATAAATGCTCAATCCGTTCTGCCATAAAGATCAAATGAAATGCTTATCCGAAGAAAAAAGACATTGATATCTTATGCATAAGTGAAACATGGCTTCTCCCAAGTATTAATGACACTTTCATCCATATACCACTCCTTCAATATTTTCCGCCAAGACCTTGGGCGCGGGGGAGGAGTATGTGTGTACATCAGGAATGATTTTAGGGCAACAGTCGTAAATTTAAATATTGATAAAGTAGAAGGAATTGAGGACATTTGGATCACGGTACAAATTAGGAAATTACCTTCTATAATTATTGGCTGCATCTATAGGCATCCACATGCACATGCACAATCACTAAAGTATATTTCCGACTGCTTTGAAAATATTTGCCTTCGCAACAAAACATTCTTAGTATTAGGGGATTTTAATGATAATTTATTATTACCAAGTAACAAAATGAGCAAAATAATAAAGAATATGAATTTATCCCAAATGATAAACCAAACCAACAAAGGGTAACCTCTACATCTGCAACACTCCTAGATTTAATGATAACCAATAAACCTGGTATTTTCACTGATATTGAGATAGCCACTAGTCCGATAGCAAATTTTTCGAACTGTCTGCCACTCTCTTATTAGCAAAACCAAAACGTCAACCTGTTTACCAAACATCTAGATGTCTCAAGAACTATAATCAAAACTACTTCTGTGAACTTTTATTAGAAGATGCTTCTTCCCTCAATGATATTTTACATACTGACGATGTTAGTTTGCAAGTATCAATTTTAAATAATATCTTCATGAAGTGTATGGATAAGTGTGCACCTGTCGTGACAAAAAAAGTAACCAGACCACCAGCTCCTTGGATAACTGATGACATAAAAGCTGCTATTGTGTGTAGAGATCAAATTAGGAAAACAATTCAGGCTGGCAACTGTGATGTCTCTTTACGTGAAAATTACAAGGTAGAAAAGAAAAGAGTAAAAATATTTTATAGACACAAGTAAAACAGTATTTTAAAAAGTAAATTACAAGATAGTAGAAATAATATGAAATTGCAACATGGAAAACTATCAGGAAAATGATCCCAGACAATAAGTGTAACTCTAGTCAATCAACTGATACTAATGATTTAAAGGAGAAAGTTGAAACTTTTAACGAATATTTTGCAAATGTTGGAAGGCAGGCCTTTGTAAAGTCACGGGAAAACCT
>BOPN01007229.1:42500-47500 GCA_017312705.2 Penaeus japonicus | reverse complement strand
CCTCCCTCCCCTCTCTTCCCTTTCCCCCATAAACCTCTCTCTTTTCTCCCCTCTCCCTCCCCCTCTCCCTCCCCTCCCTCCCCATTTCCCCCTTCACCTCTCTCCTTTCCCCCTCCACCTCTCTTCTTACTCCCCTCCCTCTCCCTCCCTCCACCTCTCTCCCCCCCTCCCTCCCTCCACCTCTCTCCCCCTCCCTTCCCTCTCCCCCTCCCCTTTTCCCCCTCTCCCCCTCCCCTTTCCCCCCTCTCCCCCTCCCCTTTTCCCCCTCCCTTCCCTCCCCCCTTCCCCCTAAACCTCTCTCCTTTCCCCTCTCCCCCTTCCCTCTCCCCTCTGACCTTGAAAACGCAAAGTTCGTGGTGCAGGAAAGCCTTGCAACCTTTGTGGGGCTCTAACTCACCGTATATTAAATGCTATAACTCAAGTCTTAAGGCAAACTGGAGGAGGCGGTCCATGCTGGAGCCTGCAATGGCGTCTGTCTTGTTTTGTTTTGTTTTCCTTGTTATTGTTGTAATTGGTTTTATGTTGTTGTTGTAATTGTTTGGTGTTTTTGTCATATTTTTTATCATTATGTTGTTGTTGTTTTTTGTTGTTGTTGTTGTTTTGTTTTTCTCGTTGTTGTTATCATTGCCATGTTATTTTTGTTGCTGTTGTTGTTGTTTTGTTTTTCTTATTGTTGTTAGCATTATCATGTTGTTGTTTTGATTTGTTTCTCGTGTGAAATGATAAACACATTCCATTGATTCTTTCTTGTTATTTCGTTTATTTTTGTTGATTATATCGTTCGGTATTATTATTGATATCATCATTAACATTATTGTTATTATTACTATCATTATGATTATTATCATCATTATCATTATTATTATCATTATTATTATCATTATTATCAGTAATATTATCAATATTATGATTATCTTCCAGGTCATTATTATGATTACTATCATTATAATTATTATCATCATCATTATAATCATTATCATTATTATCGTTATCATTATTATGTTTATTATCATTATCATTATCATGTTTATTATCATTATCATTATCATCATTATGCTTATTATCAGTATCATTATCATTATTATCGTTATCATTATTATGTTTATTTATCATTATCATTATTATGTTTATTATCATTATCATTACCATTATTATGCTTATTATCATTATCACTATCATTATTATCGTTATCATTATTATGTTTATTATCATTATCACTATCATTTTTATATTTATTATCATTATCATGCTTATTATCATTATCATTATCATCGTTATCATTATTATTCTATCTCCATTGCTATCATTAGAGGAATAGGCGTATATCCTTTTTTCCGACATTTACCTGAGAACTTTTGCTGCGACATAACACTCAGTTAAGATATAGTTATCGAGGGGGGGGGGTAGTAATAATATCAGTGACGATATTAATTTGCTTCTAGGAAATATTCCTTTTCATTTTGCCATTATTGCCATACCCGTCCTTTTCTTGTTCATAGTGGTGATTATTAGTGGCAGTTGTCATTATTGCAATGATTGTTATTATCAGCAATATAATTTCCATTCTATACTTCATTGTAACAGAAGTATGTTTATTAGTTTAGTTTTCTCTCTTATTTACCACCCTGCAAAGGCGTAGACAAGCTTTGATACATTTGATGAATGATCATGACATTGCATTGTGATATGACATTGCAAAGTTAGGATATGACATGATTATACCTTTTGATAAACCGGCGAGATAATATTGTCACACGGTTATTTATTCATCCATTACTCAGGCGTACAGATTAGGTAGCTTTTTTTTTTTTTTTTTTTTTTACGGTCATGGCATGTTATATTCTGAATTTAGATATAACACAAATATATCTTCAAGTGAAGCAATTGCATGGATCTCTGTAATCTATGCTGAGCGACACTACTCTTGGTATATAATTTATAGGTGTTAGCTTATCTTAATGCTTTATGTTAAATATTGTCCGCAAAGACATGTCGTCCTTGCAAAAATAGCACAGACATGTCGTCTTTGCAAAAATATACTTTTTTCTATCTACACTAAGCCTTCACACATGACCATGTTTAGGGATTCCAAAATGCGATCGTATCCACATAAAATGTATAACATAGTCTTTTTCACTACAGCACTAGCAGTATATTTATGTAAGTGCTCAGGATCTGGGGAGCACTGTATGACTCACAGAATATGACGAAGTATTATTTAGTAGAAAATCTGTGGCTCAGTTGTCAAATGTGGGTAGCAATTACCGTAGATTTTATACCGCACTGCTATACCATCGCCATGACACTACCATAAATATTTATCCATCATCCTTCTCCAACAAATTCCAAAAGTTTGATCCTTTGATACTTAAATTTAAAAAAAGCCATCTTCACAAACTCCAAAAACATTAAAGTAACTGTGAAAACAGTCCTTATACACAGGGTACCTTGAGAGCCTACCAACATCTACATAATCTGCCGCGACTTTCACAGGGCAGATATACGACGCTAAATCCCCTCAGACGTCAGAGCCTATTTTCAAAAAAACAAATTTTATATACACGTCTGTAAAAAAAAATCGAGGCATCGTAAAAAAATAAAAATAAAAGTGCCTTAATAGGGAGCTATTTAAAAATCATAAAAGTGGAAAAGGAAAGAGGATTAAGGTTCGGATCCTCTTAAGAAAGAGTAGACGGTGATTAGAATCCAATTTAAGAGCTTAACGAGGCTCGGGAACGAAAAGGGATTCGTAACTTTATCTGCCAAAGAGAGAGAATATGTATAACGGAGATAACCAAGGGGAGACGTCGATAAAAGAGAGGGATAGGAAGAGGAAAAGGAACAGGGATAGGAAGGTCATAAGAAGGTAATGAAAGAAGATAATGGGACATAGAGGAAATCATTATAGATACGAGTCAAACAAAAGAAAAAAGGCAAGTAAGATTTTTTTTAAAGAGAGAAAAAAAAAAAAAAAAAAAAAAAAAAACTTAATTCCTCTTTTGAAATAACTGAAAAAAGTTCTCAGTCATCAACTTTAATCTATTCCTGCTGACAATACGAGATTAAATCTAAAGCTTTAATCAACCATTTCATAACAGCACCGGAAGCTACATTCTAAGCTTAGGGATCTCAATATATATTTTTTTTAATCTTATTGTTGTTGTTTCACATATATAACTGCGGTATACGTTATACGTCGAAGCCAATAGCATGAGTTCGAACACATTCACCGTCCGAAGCCTAAGAGCACTGATTGAGACCTCGTTGCGTAACATTTTTTTATTTTGTTTCAGTATTTTTATCATTAATAAGCTTTCTGTTTATGTTATGGTACTTGTTACAGATACAATAATATTACAATTGTGGTCATTATTGCTGTTTATGTTTTTGTTGTTATTCGTGTTATTAGTAACTGACCTCATCATTATTATAATTAACTATTTGTATATATATATATATATATATATATATATATATATATATATATATATATATATATATATTATTGTATATTTGTATATTAACTATTTGTATATATATTTGTACTATTATTATCACTGTTATTATCATTACCGGGATTATGATGATGATAATTATCATCATCATCAGTATTATCATAAATATCATCAGAATTATTATCATTATAATTTTCAGTAGTGTTATCATTATAATTATTATCATCATTACCAATATTATTTCCATTATCGTCATAACTATATCATCATCATCATCACCATAGTAGTAATAGTTGTAGGAATATTACTAGGAGAAATAGTAGCAGTAGTAGTAGTAGAAGAACTAGAAGTAGTAGTAATAATATTAGTAGTAATAGTAGTAGTTGTAGTCATAGCAGCAGTAATAATTTTGATATTGATAGTAATAACAATTATATTGATGATAATAATGATGGTAATTTTAATGGTAATAAGGACTATCACAGTAATGATAATAATAATGATAATTTTGATCCTTATATTTCACATCATGATCATGATAACAATAATGATGATAATGATTAATAATAGTAATAATAATAATTATAATATTAATAATAATAACAATAATATTGATTGTGATGATAGTTATGATAATAATAATGATAATGATGATAATGATAATAATAATAATGATGATAACATTGATAATGATAATTATAATTATAATAATAATGATAATAATTATAATAACAACAATATTAATAATGTTTATAATAGTAGTGATAATAGCAATAATAATTATGATAATGATAATAACAATGAAAACGAAGAAGATGATGATGATAACAAGATTAGATTAATAGCAAGAATAAAACAACAAGTTTCCGAAAGACAGGAGAGGTCGTGGGGGAGACACTGAGGAACAATGACAGTGAATGCAAGATGCTGACCTAGCAAGAATATAAGAGAAGGCATGATAGCAATGCAAGAAATATACATAAGGTATATATAGATAGATAGATAGATAGATAGATAGATAGATAGATAGATAGATAGATAGATAGATAGATAGATAGATAGATAGATAGATAGATAGATAGATAGATAGATAGATAGATAGATAGATAGATAGATAGATAGATAGATAGATAGATAGATAGATAGATAGATAGATAGATAGATATAGATAGATAGATAGATATAGATATAGATATATAGATATTTGTATATATATTTATTTATTTATTTATTTATTTATCTATATTACGTATGGTTATATATGAAAGAAAATTGTTCTCATATACATAATCAGGCTATCATAATTCATCATTTAATGATTATTTTAGTGTCTAATATAGCAACGCACTGCAGTTATTCTCCTTTTCTCCATCTCTTTATTCTTATTTGTGTTCGTACTCCCTGGAATAGCGTGGAACTGTCGCATAATTTGAGGTTTATCCCAACGTGTGTAGTCCAGCCGAATATAGTGAGGAAGTCTGTATTCTTAGTTTATGTGACACCCATCCCTTGCGCTCCTGTGTGGGTCGGTGGATGTGTTTGTTT
>BOPN01007229.1:25000-30000 GCA_017312705.2 Penaeus japonicus | reverse complement strand
TTCTCCTCAGGATCGCCATAAGAATGAATGAAAACAACACATCACTGGATCCATTATCACAAGAAGGAAGAGATGCTTCATTATATATCTCTAATCCAGAGGTATGCAGTCACGAAGGTGACCACTAATTTTGACATTTGTGTAACTATTCATTTTTTGTTGTGATGGAGCTTGTAGAACTCTTAGTAGATAAATCAAGAATTTTAGACATATTTTTTATTCTTTTGCAGGACAAGGAAAAAGTCCTCTCCAAGTGTTTCATCTGTGAAAATTCAACAGAGGAGGACAACAAACTGAAGGTCTTTTCTTACCATATCAACGAGAATTCTCTCCTGTCTTGGGGTGGTACAGGATTTCCTTCCACACTTTCCAACACGCTTTGGCTCGTAATTTTCGATATTTTCTATCTCCCTTTTCACTCTGTACACACTAGATAATGATACACCAACTTTATGAGCGATTTCTTTACAGTCGAGGGATGTTTCTTGTAGATAAATTTCGATTGCTGAAAAATCAGCCTGACTCAAGTCTTTTCCTCTGCCCATGATGCTTCAACAGGTTATCCTTAATGACTTCTACGACTAATTATGGGTCAATTGATACTGGGACATTGACACACACGTTAGTAGTCCGGGAGCCAGCAGGGGTTGGGGTAGCTGAAAAGCGAAAGAATTTTCTCTTATGTTACGTTACTGAATGCTTATCAGGGGTCACTGAAATGGGTCTACCGGGTACCTGGCGGTGGGCGTGGCTGCAGGACCTATAAGAAGGACCTGGAAAAATAGCCTAGGTCAGCTCAGAAACGAAATATTCGAAACTTGTACCAAAATGTTCCTTCAAAGTGACTCTTTCATATTTGTCTGTCGTCAGTTTTGATCGATGTGTTGCTGCACTTTCCACCGCGGGTAATGTTTTCTGAAGGACCTTCAGTTTGTTGTCCTCCTCCGTCAAGGAAGCTTCAGTCCAAATTTGGAGATGAGGTTAGAATCGGCCTTGCTGACACACGACGGGGAAACTACATTTGTAAAGCCTCCCTCACAAATGAACAGGCAATAGCAAAACTGCATGATAATGTAAAGGAATATGAAGAGAATGAAAAGATTAGATACGCTGCCCTCCATCTTCGATCTCAGATCATGAAAATGCCAAAGTCGAAGACCCCTGACCCTGCCACAGTGCAGAATCTCAAAGAAACCGCTCCTGAGACACCACAGCAATTAGACCTGTTCTTCAGGACGCTCCTCGGTGGTCTTACACCAACTCATTAGGACACAGAAGATAGGAAGGTAATTTCGATGGCATCAGACGCTATTCTCAATGTTTCACACGGAACTGTGAAGCCATGGAAACACACTGCCATGGGACTTGGTTTGGCATCAGTGTTACCAAATCATCAGGACGAAATTGTGCTAGACGTGCTGTGAAAATATGCTAACTCTACTGAAAATATGCTAAATGCAATAGTAAATTATGCTAAAATTATGCTGACTTATTATTAGCTAAATAAAAATAAACCGAATGATATATTAAAACAACAATGATTGCCACTTAACATACTTTAATGGAAACATAGGCCTAATTAATATAACCAAGATAGTCTACCGAATAAAACTCAATTATTAAATAAACGAAGAGCAGCTTCGCAAAACAGATGATGCCAAAGGAACTTAAAAACATTTTTTTCAGTAGGACTATGCAAAATTACCATACTTTAATGGAAACATAGGCCTAACTGATATAACCCAGATAGCCTACCGAATAGAATATGCAATTATTAAATAAATGAATAGCAGCTTCGCAAAACAGATTTGACCGGATCAAAGCTGTCTCTGCAGATTTTGAATAAAGCTGGGCACTGCATCAGTTACAACGAAATAAAAGGGCTAGAGACTGAATTTGCATATTCAATTTCATCAGAAGGTCGTGATGCTGCTGGTGGTATCCGTCTTCTTCCTAATCGAGCAACAGCTAGCGTTTGGGACAACAATGATGCAAATATTGAGACTTTCGATGGCAAAGGAACGTTACGCAGCACAGTTGGACACTTATCAAAATGTTTGACCCATCTGATGAAGAAGCATGGAGTGAAGATTCTGACATGGATTTAGATGTGGAATAATAGGATTAGTACTGAAGGATTGTGGTTGTCTTTGCATGAACACTGATGCCGAATACATTTATTCTGATGTGCACCGCTTGGTCTTTATCTTATTTGCCAGCATATAGAGCCTACTTAGATGGCATCACATTGACCTTTAATTATTTCTTTATTAGGTAATCATTTAAACATGAATCAAGAAACTTTACCAAAAGTTGGTTTTGATAAGAGTCTAGTTTGATATCATACATTGTATGGATTTCATGTTTACATGTTTTCAAAAGATGCCCTTCTTTGCACCATTTATGCCAATTGTTATAGCTCTGTTTTTCTCGGAGAAATATGATCTGATTTTAATTCTAAGTTCCATTAAAGTACACATCACAGCCTTGTAATCCTATGCCTGTAGCTGGTGTACAATAAAAAAAAGAGGTTCTTTATTCTGTAGGTAGTCTGGCCCTAGCCTCTATTGGGGTGTGGAGGAGAAATTGATGGACTGATATGAAATGACATAATAGCATATCTTTGTTTATATCTATGTTACCTCTGTTTGTGGAAGTCACTTTCAAGCTGGTTTCATATACTATTTCACTTGCATCATTGGTCAGACAGATCGGCATACCCCATGGAAATGTCCGGTACGGACATTTCACATTTTGGGTGACCTAGATTAGCCATGGGGTGTGGTGAACTGGGCGTGCATTCTCGGAAAGAAATTTCGTTTAGGTTTTCAGTTTCTGTTGATTATCAAAGACCATACAGCTATGACACCCTAGACACGTGTCTGGCGGGGATATCTCACCGATAAAAATGTCTGGCAGTGCTCATTTCTAATGCATGAAGGTCTGTTAAACAGTTTGGAATTGGTTTCAGTTCCTTCACTTTTCGGCTGATCTAGGTCAGCTGCAGGGTGTAGTCGTTTGGGCATGTCTGGCGGGGATGCCCCACCGATGAAAATGTCTGGCAATGTCAATTCATGCTTCCTGGGGATATGCTAAACATAATGGAGTTTGTTTCAGTTCTTTCACTTTTCGGCTGATCTGGGTCAGCTGCAGGGTGTGGTCCTTTGGGGGTGTCTGGCGCAGGTGCCCCACCGATGAAAATGTCTGACAATGCCAATTCATGATACCTGGGGTTAGGCTGGACATTTTCCAATTAGTTTCATTTCTTTCGCTCTCCAGCTAAATCTAGGCCATTTTGGGGGCATCATTTAGGTAGCTCTGGCGGGGGGTACCCACCACCAGAAATGTCTGGCAATGGTCATTCCTGATAGTTTGAAACATAAGGAACATTTTGGTACAAGATTCGAATATTTCGTTTCTGAGCTGACCTAGGCCATTTTTCCAGGTCCTTCTTATAGGTCCTGCAGCCACGCCCACCGCCAGGTACCCAGCAGACTTCCATTTCAGTGACCCCTGATATGCATTCAGTAATGTAACATAAGAGAAAATTCTTTCGCTTTTCAGCTACCCCAACCCCTGCTGGCTCCCGCTCTATAGGTAATATAAACAATGATTAGTAACCGGAATTCTGGGAACATGGATATGTGTGGAAATGGTTTAAGAACACAAAGCTGAGGGAACCCGCGTCTGTTAATCTTACAGCGCGGGTTCGAGTCCCGGTCAGGGAGGTAGAATTTGTATATCTATATTAAATGCGTTACTGCATTCTACCATCTTTCTCACATATATATAACCTTGGTAACCTGATTTGGGACTTGAATTTATGATTCCATTGCTGCCGAGCGCCCGCGGGAATTGTCTGTAAAACTTCGCTATCACTGCTCTGCTAAGACCAAATAGGTAAATTCCATGACGTCTCATAAGGCGTCTGGTTAGACAATTCTTTTAGCGGGTCGAGTAGCCGATCGGTTTCAACACCATGCCTGTCAATCTTACGGCGCGGGTTCGAGTCCCGGTCAGGGAGGTAAAATTTGTATACATATATGTGTGTGTGTGTGTGTGTAAGATATTGACTGCTTTCGCAAGTTTCAATATCCGTATTAATGCATATATACGTTCTAAGAAAAGGATTAACCAGAGGGAATAATGTCGCAATTAGTCTTCTTTCTGTGTGGCCAGTCAGAGCCGTCCTGCCTGTTTAAGGAAAATGTTGCCACAGAATCAAGGGAAGCGAATCAACGCACTTACTAAAAAGTGTCTCAGAAAGAATGATAATATGGTCCACTTAAGTGTCTCTTTGATAAGGACGTTGCTCGCCAAGTGGTAGATAAGCGAATGGTAATGATACATGGTTAAGGGGTAGAGAAGAATTCAAAGGAAGACCCCAAAGAAAGAGGATTGATGACACTAAAGAAAGAAAGAGATTGGTAGATGTGATGAGAACAGGAAGTGACAAGAGGAGCTGGAAATCTGACGTGTTGGATTGGCTCTGATGGCTTTAACTACCTCAACGCGGGCTAAGATCTTGCGATGATGATGTGGTGGTGATGAAGATGATGATGTTTGTGGTGGTGGTGGTGATGATGGTGGTGGTGGTGGGGATTATGATAGTGGTGGTGGTGGTGGTGATGAAGAAGATGATGATGTTTGTGGTGGTGGTGGTGATGATGGTGGTAGTGGTGGTGGTGGTGGTGGGGATTATGATAGTGGTGATGGTGGTGGTGGTGGTGGTGGTGGTGGGGATTATGATAGTGGTGGTGGTGGTGGTGATGAAGAAGATGATGATGTTTGTGGTGGTGGTGGTGATGATGGTGGTAGTGGTGGTGGTGGTGGTGGGGATTATGATAGTGGTGATGATGGTGGTGGTGGTGGTGATGAAGAAGATGATGATGGTGGTGGTGATTATGATGATGGTGGTGGTGATTATGATAGTGGTGATGGTGGTGGTGGTGATGATGATAAAGATGGTGATGATATTGATGGTGATAAAGATGATGATA
>BOPN01007229.1:12500-15000 GCA_017312705.2 Penaeus japonicus | reverse complement strand
AAGTGTTGTCCTTAATCATGACTGACTGCATTCGGTCAAAGGTTATTCGGTTCTGATAATGCACGTGTGTAATTGAAGACAGATCCTCTTTTGCTGATTTAAGGAAGATTGGAATATTCACTAAAATGCACTAGTGCATTATGACATTTCTGCTCATCTGAAACATAGTTCTCTCTCTCTCTCTCTCTCTCTCTCTCTCCCTCACTCTCTCACTCTCACTCTCATGGATATGCCAGGCTCTTAAAGAGGATCCTTACAAAAAAATCAAGGAATCATTAGAACTGAAAGTTGGACGAAACAATGTATACATTCGCTGCAAGAACGAAACAATTCTTGCACAGATAACAACAGTCGGAGCAATGGGAGAAATCCTTGAAAAAGCAAAAGTCTACGGGAAAGGACAATGCACCAACCTCATCGTGTTCGACGTCCCAAAGGAAATAGAGATCGATGATATGAGACACAATGAAAATGTTTTAAATGCAAGGCGTGTGAAAATAAATGGGAATCTGCTCCAGCGTGTTGTTATTACATACGAGGGGGAGATAATTCCCAAGTCAATCAAACTGGTTGAAGGTATGGCACCTTTTAGGTGTGCCGTCTTCAAACCCCTCACCTCGTTTTGCTCAAACTGCTCCAAGTGGGGACACGGAGCGCGTGCTTGCACTCGTGACAATCCGCGGTGCCGATACTGCACTCTCCCCCATGCAAGCGCGGATTATAAAGAAAATGTAACCCATCAACTTCTCACCTGAAGTCTGTCTTTCTGCGGACTTTTAGCTCAGTCTGGAAGTCTTCAGCGCCGTCCATCCAAAACGATATAGTTATCCCCATTTTGGTATCAACTGCCTCCAGCAAGGGGCTCTGGGCAACGACTTTTTTTTTTTTTTCGAATAAAAGAGTGCGCGATTATCATAACTTGAGCATTATCTTACTACTCTTTACGAATGCTTGAGGTGAGCTACCAGTAAATTTCAACCAGACTTTGAAGGGTTGTAAAACCGATCCGGTCGATTCATTAGTAACGTACCTGTGATCTGTTTGTTGGGAAAAGAGATTTGAAGCTGATATATACTGTAAAGATTATAAAGAAAATGTAACCCATCAACTTCTCACCTGAAGTCTGTCTTTCTGCGGACTTTTAGCTCAGTCTGGAAGTCTTCAGCGCCGTCCATCCAGAACGATATAGTTAGCCCCATTTTGGTGTCAACTGCCTCCAGCAAGGGGCTCTGGGCAACGACAGTACCTGTTCAGGGAAGATTAAATAACATCAGCAAAAACGGAGACACAAATGTTCCATTGATCGTTTATCATATCTAACAAAACTCTTCTTGTAGTGCAGTAAAAACATTAATGATAGCGCGAAATATGAGGATGATATGATATTAAGAATAAAGGGAAATGCCTTGCAAGATGTGTCTGGGATTATCAATACCCCTTTAGACACTGACTATAGTAAAGTTTCCGGAATATGTGTAATACTATAACCGTAGTAATATAGTTGCCTAATGTGTACATTAGGCAACTATTAACATTGAGCGTAACATATATACTAAAAATATATAGGGAGAATTATTTTCTGGCTAAGTAGTGAACGGTTCACATATGCTCAACCACAAGCATCCTCACAATCATAATTGTTGTCAAATTATATCACCTTTCACTAAAAGGAAATTATCCAAAAAGTTAGAAGTGAAAGGATGATTATGACTGGTACGGAAATCACCTCCTTCAAGTTACTAGATAACCATCTCTTAAGTCTAAAAGGTTTTCATCAGGGTTTCTCACTGTGTCAGTCTGTGCGTTCACAATCAGGTTATGATAGGTTAGGTTAGGGTCCGCAGAATATTGGTATGCAACCTTCCTAACTATTGGTATCATAACTGCCACAAATATATATTGCATTTGTCAACAAACTTTAGCTTCCAATAGAAACTAGAAACTATTTGTAAGCTCAATGGTACCATTAGTTAACTATTGTTCAATGCAATCATAGAATGAATAATCTATATTGATCATAATGTTGCATTTACGTATCAACAAGGATATTAAGAATGTGAACTGAATCAGCTCAACATGATTACATAGATTTAGCTTCCCTATTCAGATTTACTCATGGCATATCTAAATCTGATGCACTTATACTCTGGGTGACACTGATGAGAAATTATATCATGAATATTTAGATTTAGCTGCCTTAACAACTTATTCAGGCTTACTCACAACATATCCAAATCAGATCTTCTTAGACTATATGGGTCATTGACGAGAGATTACAATACTAAATAACAGTGGTGAAATGTGGAAGAATTGTAATGGCCTTTTCCCAATGAAGTAGGCTAACCTAACTGTTGAAAGGGTATAAATTCCCTACTTAGTAAGGGAAACAGTAGAGTACAGAAGATAACATCAGAAAACACAGATGAATCCTAACCTAGTAAGAAATTTTATCCCACAAACATACCTGCCAAGACCTCATCGGCTCGGATTTGCAAAACCC
>BOPN01007229.1:2500-5000 GCA_017312705.2 Penaeus japonicus | reverse complement strand
GTGTGTGTGTGTAAAAAAACTACATACACACTTATAAGAAAAAAAAAAACTAGATTATTCTATCCGTAAGAACAGCTGTAATAGGTCCATAAGGTTAAGGATAAGGTCTCAACAGCCAAATTGCGACTAAATCACAGCCACGAATGGTCGTTAAGGCCTGATAACTCCCTCCCCCCCCCCTACCCCCACTCCCCCATGACTAAACCGTTTTTGTATCTTTGGTAGTTACTCTCCTGAAGGCCTATGTCCAACCAAGAGAGTGGGATTGTGGATTTTGTGGAAGATTTAGCAGATGGTTGAGCTGTTGGTTTTCTTGGATTTGTCAAAATTCTTTCGAAGTTGATATGATGTATTGAGTGCAGATTTATGATACGAAAAAAAAGGTTTATAAATCTGACTGTGGATTTGCTGTCACGTAGGAGAGAATAGAAAAATCTTTCGTAGGAGAGAAAATTCTTATATGGTTATACTACAATTAAAAATGAGGTAGATTATATAAATCACTGTAACCTCTGAATAGATATAAATACGCTCAATAAAATTTTGAGCAAGACAATACCAGTCGTGAAATATGAACATGAACCAGACAATATGAAAGTTTGAACGCTCAAATTTCTGTCGCCGAGCGTGATATATATATATATATATATATATATATATATATATATATATATATATTTATATATATATATTAGTAATATTTCTAGTACACGCGCTTACATTTAATATATTTTTTTTATTTATTAGTATATTTAGTACACGCGCTAATAATTTTTCTTTCTTTCTTTTTTCTTTTTGTTTTTTGTTTTTTTATTCTTTGTCTTTTTTTTCTTTTTTCTTTTTCATTTTTTTCTTACTTTCATTTCACCTCATCTCGTCATCTCATCTCCGTAGGTGGGGTTTTAAGACTGCCGTTCTGAATGGATTGGATAATATAGTGTCACGTGGGAAACAGGATTTAGTGAATAATGGGAGTGTATAATATGGATGATCTGGGATAAGAAATGAATGGTGAAATAGTCTAGGCTCTGCTGTACGGAGTGGATTCTAGACTATTTTTTTTATCTTCACTAGTAGTAGTAGTGACATCACAATTTTCGTTATTATAATTATGAATACTATTTCCAGTTTTATTATCATTAGCATTCTTATTATAACTTGTAGTAGTAATGGTAGTAGTTGTAGATGTAATATCAATAGCTAGTAAAGCAATATCATAGTACTATAAATCATTATTACTTCTCTTACTATGACCGTTATCATTATCATCATCACTATTAGCATCACATTTTTATTACTGTTATTCATATCCTTACTACTGTCAGTATAGCGACTTTTCCATTAGCCCTGGTGTTTCGTATAATTGTTTTGAAAAATATATTTTTTATACTATCAGAAGGGACCTGATGTCTGTAAAATGATCCAAGTCAATATTGTTTTTGAGGTAAATGTATGTATATAAGCAGCTAAACAAACATACAGGTTGTAAGTGTATCATATATATTATTGTTAATATCGTACAAAAATAGGTACAAATAGAAATGTGTGTGTGGGTGTGTGTGTTTGTGTGTGTGTGTTTGTGTGTGTATTTGTGTGTGTGTGTGTGCGTGTGTGTGTGTGTGTGTGTGTGTTTGTGCGTTTGTGTGTGTGTGTGTGTTTGTGCGTTTGTGTGTGTGTATGTGTGTGTGTGTGTGTGAATATTGCAACACTGATTGCACGGTTACACATTGTGAGTCTGGCTGGATATAAGGTTGCGTCATAATAGCCAGGCGAATTTCATCATAGTTACATTACATAAATCCCAACTGTAGTGACTTTCAAATACAACTTTCTTTATTTTTCTTGTATCTAGTCACAATTACCATGTCTAATAATTGTCTTTTTTCTGCTCATCATTATCATCATCAAAATTTCTCTTATCACTATCATTATCATTATCATCATAACTTGTTAGCATTTATAGTAGCTGTATCATTATCTTCATTATCATCATTTGTTACATTACTATTAATATCATTATCAACCCCATCATTGTTAATACTTTTTTTTTCTCTTTCCTTTTTTTTCTTCCTATTTTTTTCTCTTTCCTTTTTTTCTCTCTCCTATTTTTTCTTTCCTTTTTTTTCTCTTTTCTTTTTTTCTCTTTCCATTATTTCTTTCCTTTTTTTCTCTTTCCTTTTTTTCTCTTTCCTACTTTTCTCTTTCCTATTTTTCTCTTTCCTATTTTTCTCTTTCCTTTTTTTCTCTCTCCTATTTTTTCTCTTTCCTTTTTTTCTCTCTCCTATTTTTTCTCTTTCCTTTTTTTCTCTCTCCTATTTTTTTCTCTCTCCTATTTTTTCTCTCTCCTTTTTTTTCTCTCTCCTATTTTTTCTCTTTCCTTTTTTTTCTCTCTCCTATTTTTTCTCTTTCCTTTTTTTCTCTCTCCTATTTTTTCTCTTTCCTTTTTTTCTCTCTCCTATTTTTTCTCTCTCCTATTTTTCTCTTTCCTATTTTTTCTCTC
>BOPN01007228.1:55000-60000 GCA_017312705.2 Penaeus japonicus | reverse complement strand
CCTTTTAACTATGTATATATATATATATATATATATATATATATATATATATATATATATATATATATATATATATACATACATATATATACATGTGAAGAGGGTATTATTAGGATCTTAAGATATTAGAATATTTAAATAATCATGATAAAGAGACACCATGTTCACCTTCGTTTTCCTTATTTCGTATAAATTACTAGCAATGCAATGGAATATATATATATATATATATATATATATATATATATATATATATATATATATATATATATATATATATGTATATATATATTTACACACACACACACACGCACATATATTTCTATTTTCTCTATTTTTCTTCCTTCTATTCTTGCCATTTCTATACTTCACCCTTCAACGGATATTTGTCTTCCGCAGTAAGAGGAAACATCATAACGCTATATCTTTCTCTTTTCAGTTCTCGAATGCGCGCTCAATTCTGCACACTCTCTAGCAACCCTGGACGCTCGGTGCTCGTTGCATCGCATCTGCCGCCCGTACGAGAGACTGAAATATTCCTGAAGTCAAATTTTATCTGAGCTAAAAATGATAGCTCGTTTTCTGCATGACCGTCATTCCTCTAAGATTAGTCGCCACGTAGATAGATGCAGGACTCCTGCAACAACCCGCTGAAGTTGGACTGAGCCTTCCGTGACTTAGTACGGATTTCGGAACCACGGTAGTTGTGTGTGTGTTTGTTCTTCATGGCTCAAGGTGCTCTTGTTCTTCGTTCCCCTCTTGCTTGTCTTTGCGATCGAAATAACTTTTTACGAAATCAATGTGACATCCTTTAGCTTAAATGTTTGACCTATGATTAGAAGTCATTACAAAACGACTACTACAATAAGTAAGATGATCAACCTAACTCTCATGAAATCTTTACGCATTCAAGAAACTATTATCGATATAAGTACTATGATAATAGTAATGATAAGATATATAACGACTCCCATTGTAACGAAAGAAAAGAAGTAAAAAATCGATACAGTCTGACATATTTCAGTCCCTTGTACGAGCTGCAGATGCGATGCAACGAGCACCGAGCGTCCAGGGTTGCGAGAAAGTGTGCAGAATTGAACCTGCAATCAAGAACTGAAAAGAGAAAGATACAGCGTTATGATGTTTCCTCTTACTGCGGAAGACAAATATCCGTTGAAGGGTGAAGTATAGAAATGGCAAGAATAGAAGGAAGAAAAAAAGGGAAAATACAAATATGTGTGCGTATGTATGAATATATATATATATATATATATATATATATATATATATATATATATACTTATATATATATATAATATATATATATATATATATATATATATATATATATATATATATATATGTATATGTATATATATGTATATATATAATTTATATATGTATATATGTATATATATATATATATATATATATATATATATATATATATATATATATATATATATATATATGTATATACATATATACATATACATATATATATATATATATATATATATATATATATACACACATATATATATATATATATATATATATATATATATATATATATATATATATATATATATATGTATATATATGTATACATATACATATATATATATATATATGACTTGCAAAACACTCTTCCGTGTTGGTAAATGGCAGATAAACCCACTATACACAAAACAGATTTATTGAAATTGAGACAACAGTTTCAGGATCCATCTGGATCCCATCTTCAGGTCTGAGGAGGAAGAGAACAAGAGGGTATATAAAAGGCTAAAGGGGGAGAAACACGGTGCAAGAAGGTCAAGCGAGTACAGGAGAACGGAAACGGAGGCGGCGGCGGAACAGGGAACGGAACGGGGGCAGGTCATAGGGTCCGGCGGTCTGTGTGAAGGGTGTCCGGGGTAAGGTAACAAGCGGAGAATGTGGGAGATGAGACCATCAGCAGGGAAAAAACACTGTTAAGGTTGAAATTCGGCAACCTGTTGATGAGAGAAGATTCCACCAATCTGCGGGCATGGACATCAGCGGAAGGGAACAGAATGCGAGCAGCTGACCAATCTATGCGATGTCCTGTGTCCCATTGGTGGCAGAAGAGAGCGTTGTTGGTGTGTCCCCTAGAAGCAGCGTACTGTGTTGGGACACACGTTTGGTGGGCAGGCGCCAGTCTCCCCGAAGTATTGCTTCCCTCACAGGAGAGCAGGGGATGGTATAGGTGCCTATCTTGGCAGACGAAGGAGGACGGGTGTGGACCAGGTTGCGGCGGAGAGTGTTAACCTGGCGAAGGTAAGCCTGCAGTTGAGAGGGAGTGCAGCAGTGACGAAGAGAGTGGATTTCCTCGGTATAAGAAGGCTGAGGACAGGCAGGTGAGAATCTCTCTGGGGGAGGATCACAATTGCAGAAGGTACGTCGGGCGTTGGAAGCGCGGCGTCAAAAAGGTAAGCGAGTACCCCAGCTTGCCGAAGGATCGTGAAGAAAATCGATCTCTGCATCCAGGTGCTGTGGGTCACAAATGCGGAGAGCACGGAGAAAGAGAGAGGTGGCGACACCTCTCTTAACATGGAGAGAGGTGGTAGGAGAAGAAGTGTATATACATCCCGCTGTGCATGGAGCTATACTGAAAAAGAGGGAGTTACCTGAGCGATGGACTAAGGTGTCCAAGAAGGGAAGCTGATCGTCTACCTCCCATTCATAGCGAAACGAATGGACGGAGAGAGAGAATTCAGCTTATCCAGGAAGTCCGGGAAGAGAGCAGGATCATGGGGCCAGAGGGCAAAGACGTCGTCGACGTAGATGGGAGGGAGATGGAGGGAAGAAGCTCAGCCTCAAAGTACTCCAACAGACAAGTTTGGCCAAGACAGGAGGAAGGGGAGAGCCCATGGCGACACCGAAGGTCTGAGTAGAAACTGTCCTTCGAGAAGAGTTGGAATCCACACACAGACGGATCAGCTGAAGAAAGACGGCAGTAGGCAGTGGAAGGCGGGGGTCCTCAGGGAGAAGATTCCTCTTCAAGAAGGCAAGGACATCGTCGAGCGGGACGTTCGTGAAAAGAGATTCGACGTCCAGACTCATCATGGTCGAGGGCGTGACCCCACGAACACGGGCGATGAAGTCCTGTGAGTGGCGAAGGTGGGCGGGCGAGAAGGTGCCCAGAAGTGGAGTAAGGGACTGAACCAGCCAGACAGCAAGAGGGTGCGTCACAGAACCTTGGAAGGAGATGATGGGGCGCAGGGGCACGTCAGGTTTATGGGTTTGGGTAACCCATAGAAGTGAGGAAGGCGGGGATTTATGACCCTGAACCTTTGGTAAAGGTTCGCCTCAGGGCAACCCGACGCTAGCTGCTTTAGGCGACGATGGGGGGAGGCGGCAGCAATTCGTTCCCGTGGGTTGCTGGTCAGGAGCATACACGTGGCGACGTCGTCCAACAGGTCCTGGGCCTTCTGCATGTAGGAAGCTTGGTCGAGGATCACCACCGAGTTGCCTTTGTCAGAAGGCAAAATGGTATTTCCCTACGTAGACTCTGCAGGGCCTCCTGTTAACGCCTGGGATGGAAGGCTTAGGACGGAGGAGGGACTCGAGGGCCGGGATAAAAGCACCTCGTAGGAGGGAGACATCAGGCAGAGAGTTCCTGTGACCAGAAATAAAACGGTCGAAGGAAGAAATGATGTCGATGGAGGTGAGGGGAAGAGGACGCAGGGCAAAGGACAGGCCAAAGCCTAGGAGTTGGAGTTGGTGAGGGTCAAGGTTAAGGAAGATAGGTTGAGAGGCAGCATCAGTGAAGGAGAAGCGGGACCAAGGACTGCGGGAGGTGAGAGTAGAAAGCTTGCGGGTGAGGGAGCAGGTATGGGTGGAGAGGACTCGGGCCGAGTCGCAGGCAACATCGGCCATGAGTCGTGCTGTCTGGGAAGCCGATCCCCCAGGAAGTCAAAATGAAGACGGGAGAGATAGAAGGTATGTTCAACGTCCCTCTTACCAGCACTGATCCGGTCGAGAAGGAGGGAACAGGCATACTCCAGGAAAGTGAACCCTTCATCCGAGTGTCTCCGGGATGTGCGAGATCGAAGAAGGAAGAACCTGCTCCTCAAGGCAGTCCCGAAGGAAACGGAGTTGGTTCTTCCGTCGGGCCGTGGAAATGACTGAAACCTGGTGGGTGCGAAAGGCTTTTACCATGTCAGGATAGGAGGTGTCAGAAACAAAAGAAGATTTCTTATAACCGTGGGGTCCATGATGACTTGCAAAACATATACATATATATATATATATATATATATATATATATATATATATATATATATATATATATATATATACATATATATGTATTCATATATATATATATATATATATATATATATATATATATATATATATTTATATATATATATATATATATATATATATATATATACATATATATATATATATATATATATATATATATATATATATATATATATATTATATATATACTAGATAGAAGGGCGTGCATGTAGGCAACAGTTAACCAAATTACGTCTTGGGAGAGGCAGAAGGCAATGTGAACTGAAACACACGCAAGCCATAATAGGATTATTTTCAAAGGGAATCCGTTAACATCAGAACTAGTTACGAATGTAATGCGTAAATAAACACTTTTAAGCGGAGAAGCATGTAATCAATGATAATCTTATAATAAAGCTTAATCATTTGTATACTGATACATTATAAATTTATCAATAAAATAATAAATATGTGCATGATAAATACAGGCATTAAATTAAATATCGAACAAAAGAATGAAAGATAATATTTATCGTAAACCAAATATCCCGTATGCTCCTGCTGCAATATTGATTTTTTTTTTTTTTTTATCTTGACATTTTTCTTTTCCTTGGTAATGGACGGACCTCGGGATATGCTGGAAGCTACCAACGGTGAGAGAGGAGACACTCGAATTTTTTCTGTCGTTGCTTGACTGCGGCACTCTTGCATCTGGGTGCGTTGGAGGT
>BOPN01007228.1:45000-47500 GCA_017312705.2 Penaeus japonicus | reverse complement strand
CGGATATTGTTAAGCGTTTCATTAGTTTTTTTTTTTTTTTTTTTTTTTTTTAACACTTACTCTGTGTTTGATATGTTTCCATGGAGATAAATAATTCAAGGAAAAAGTGAAGATGCGCGCTGGGATACTTAGATATATATACAAGAGTTCAGAAAACGATATGTGTGTGGAAAATGGATAAAGGATAGAAGAAAATAAATCGTATTTTCTTCTATCGAGTCGTATTTTATATGTATGTGCAGTAACAATTTATCTCATGCTGTAGTGTACGAAAAATATGCAAATAGAAGAATCCCCCTGTAAGTATTTACTGTTTAACTCCTCTATCAACTGGATTTGTCTTTGTCTCCCGTGTTAAGCTTTCAATCAATTTTGGATTAAACTGTGCCATGTGCTTCGTCATGAAGATTTTGTTTAGTCATTATGTAAACAAGTAAGAGCGATTGGCTTTATACATTTATGCCGTAGTGCGTTAAACATTATACATTTGCAAGAGTAAATGCACGAGTAAAAGATGACGAGATAACCAGTGAACTTCTTATCCAAATGTTAACACTTAACATACATACTCTCACATAAGTAAATGGACTTACGAGTGTCTTCAAAAAGAAAGAGTTGGCAACTGCAACCACAGTGTTTATGCTTGTGTCCTCAGAGTAAATAATACACCTAATAAATAAAATAAATATGCTTTCATTATGTGTTGCCATCAAACTGCATATCATAAGGACTCATAAGTGTGCTTCTCGGGTTTCCTGTTACGTCGAGGATGATGAAAATATCTTGCTGGATGACGTAAGATAATTATTCTCTTATTCTTGCGAGTCTTGTACTACTGACAATCTTGCACTAAGGATAATACAGAAGCATATAGATAAAGATAAGTCGAAAAAAATAGAATAAAAAGCAAAGCATATTCATATCCTATAAAGCAGAAAAATATAATCAAAGAATTTTACTTACAAACTTGAAACGAAGGGCTCTAACCTCCGCAACCCAGTAAATGAAGGTCTTAAATGCAGAGAAAGTCTTTGATCGGCATCTGTGTATGTTTACATTTCATTATTGATTCGGGGATTCGTCGTAATGATAAAGCAAGAAGAGATGCCGACATCGATAGGCGCTTCCTATTCAGCGCATTCCCTTTCAATGACAACCGGCACAAAGCAGCAAACCAGAATCTAATCAGTAGATCTTCATAAACAAACCTTCGCAAGATAAAACGAGGGTCTATCCATCATTAGCGCAGAAGACGATATACAGAAAAAATCACTTCAAAGATATATGTATATGTATATATATATATATATATATATATATATATACATATACATATATGTGTGTGTGTGTGTGTGTGTGTGTGTGTGTGTGTGTGTGTGTGTGGGGATATATATATATATATATATATATATATATGTATATTATATATTATATGTACATATATATATATATATATATATATATATGTGTGTGTGTGTGTGTGTGTGTGTGTGTGTGCGTGTGTGTATGTGTGTGTGTGTGTGTGTGTGCGTGTGTGTATGTGTGTGTGTGTGAGTGTGTGTACATATCATCAATTTCTTCTCGTCTTTCCTCTTCTATTAGATTTATCTCCCCTCCTCCCCTCCTCCCTATCGCACTCCCACCTAACTCGCATTTCTCATGACTTCATGAATGACATTTCTAATTAGCATTCTAATCTGATCTAGACTTAATGCACTTCATTACTCTCCACGCTCATCTCGTCTTTTGTCATCTTGTTTGTTTCTCTCTCTTCCTTTTCTGCTCTTGTTTACATTCCCCTCTTTTCAATGACATGTTCTTCTACTTCTTCTCCCCCCCACTCTCCATCTCCTCCTCCTCATCATCATCATCATTATCATCATCACATCCTCCTCCTCCTCATCATCATCATCCTCATCAACATCATAATCATCATCCTAACACCCTCCTCCTCCTCCTCAGCATCATCACCATCATAATCATCAACATCACATCCTCCTCCTCATCATCATCATAATCATCACATCCTCCTACTCCTACTCCTCATCACAACCATCACCATCACATCCTCACCATCCCCACCACCACCATCACTCTCCGGTTGAATCCTTCTTCAACCCCCCCCCCCCCCCCCCCCCCCCCCCCCCCCCCCCCCCTCTTCACATCAAAATCAACCTCTCTGTGTCTCCCACATCACCGTCTCTGCCCGCCAATGACATCGCCAGCATGTGATATCGCCAACTGATTGATGTGAGTGATTCATATGATTAAGTGAATGTTTGGTGTGTTATTATCATCATCATCGTCATCATATTATTATTATTATTATCATTAGTATCATCGTCATCATTATCATTATCATTATCAATTATGATGATTTTCATCATTGTCATTATCATCATTATTATCATTATCATTGTTATTGTTATTATTATCATTGTTATTATCATTATCATTCTTCTTATTATTATTATTACTGTTATTATTATTATTATTATCA
>BOPN01007227.1:60000-62824 GCA_017312705.2 Penaeus japonicus | reverse complement strand
GAGAGAGAGAGAGAGAGAGAGAAGAAAGAAAGAAGGAGAGGGACTTGAAAGGGAGAAGGGGAGGGGAGGGGAGACAAAAAGAGGAGAAGAGAAAGAAAAGTAATTTTTTTAAAAAAGTAGGAAAAGGAGGAAAAAAAAGAAAGAAATAAAGAAGGAATTAAGAAACTTGAAGAAATAACATGAATTGCATATTGAATCACTTTGCACTTTATGTAACTCGTAAGCTACGATTTAAGGGAGGAGGGGGGAGAAACGAATAAGAGGGGGGTGGGGGTATTTGGGAAATAGGGCATCCGTGGGGGAAGGGGAGAGGGGGGTGAAGGGAGCTAGAGGACACAGATGAAGTAACTAACCAGCTGTGCCAAAGAGTTGGTGTACCACCTGTTTATACTTACCCCCTCCCCCGTACTCTCTCTTTCTCCCTCCCTCCCTCCCTCCCTCTCCCCCCTCCCTCTTCCTACCTCTCCCCCCTCCCTCTCCCTACCTCTCCCCCCTCCCTCTCCCTACCTCTCTCTCTCTCTCTCTCTCTCTCTCTCTCTCTCTCTCTCTCTCTCTCTCTCTCTCTCTCTCTCTCTCTCTCTCTCTCTCTCTCTCTCTCTTCCTCATTCCTGTCCTTTGAAGAAAGTAAATGAGGTACTTGACACGCACGTTAAAAAAAGGGGTTGTGTTTATATAGGTCGTGTTGGACACTTGACGCGGTGAGGAGAAACTCTGTGGGAAGAGAGGAGGGTGTGGGAAGGGAGGAGGGAGGGAGGAGGGGAGATAAGGTTGAGAAAGAAAAGAAGGAAGGTGATGGAGGGAAGAGTAAGGGGGGGGGGCTGAGTGTAAGAAAGAAGAGAATGTAAGGATGAGAGGGGGAGGGATACCGTTAGTGAAAGAGTGTGAGAAAGAGGGAGTGAGAGTGAGAGTGAGTAAGACATACAGACAGACAAACAGAGAATGAAGTTAGCTTCCCAGGATAAGCGTGTGTGAGTATGTAAGGAGGCGCGGGGGACCGAGGGTCTAGTCGGGAGGTTTCTCGTTCTTAGAAGACGGAGAATAGAAGGGACGGAAAGGGTCATCCGAGGTCACCGTTGTCGCAGATTATGACCTTTTCGCCTTAAGGGTATCTTTTTTCTTTCTTTCTTTCCCTTTCTCTCTCTCTCTCCCTCCTCTCTCGACCCCTCCCTGTCTCCCAAATCTCTCCCCGTTTCCCTATCCCTTCTCCCTCTCTTCACTCCTTACCTCCCTTCTTTCCTGCATTCCCCTCCTTTCCCCTACCTTCTCTCCCTCCCCCATTCCCTCCTCCCCCTTTTCCTTCCCTCCCTCCCTTCTTCTCCCTTTCCCTCCCTCCCTCCTTTCTTCTCCCCTTCTCTCCCTCCCTTCTTCTCCCTTTCCCTCCCACCCTTCTCCCCTTCCCTCCCTCCCATTTCAGTGCGCCGAGGCCTCGCATGCGCACCTTTAAGGGAGCCCTATTTATACACGCGGACCCGCTCAAAATACATCAAACTGGGCAGCGCGTGCCTCTCGGCCGGCGTGATGACCGCCTCACCCGCTCTCGTCTCCTCTCTCTCTCTCTCTCTCTCTCTCTCTCTCTCTCTCTCTCTCTCTCTCTCTCTCTCTCTCTCTCTCTCTCTCTCTCTCTCTCTCTCTCTCTTTCTCTCCTCTCTCCCTCTTCTCCTTTCTCTCTGATTCCTTTCACCTCTCTCCCTACCCCTCTTCCCTCCCCCTCCCTCCTTTCCATTTTGTTATTTGGCCTTAATCCTCTCCGATCGCTAGTCGTTCCGATATCGACTGATCGTTTTCGGATATGGAATCAAAATGATTTATTATCTGTGTGTTGTCCAATCCCACCTACCCTCCCCCCCCTTGAAAAAAATGGGAATTATTATGCATCGTCCTGTTATATGCCCCTCACCTCCCACCCCCACCTCGCCATCCTACTTTAAACTCTTCCTTTGTTCCGCCATTATTCCATCCTACTTGCCTCCTGCAGGATACCTTTGATCCTGCTATGCGGCGGGAGGGAGATTGAGCCTTGAGCCTGCAGGTGCGTGTAATCCGGTTCTTTGGTAGCGCTGCTTTTGGGGGTTTAAATTCCTGCAGTAACGGTTTTAACGGTTTTTAACGGTCGCGTGTAAGCCATGTCTGATTTTTCTTTATGGTCTTTTTTTATCTGTGTTTCGTACTCTCTCTCTCTCTCTCTCTCTCTCTCTCTCTCTCTCTCTCTCTCTCTCTCTCTGACACACACACACACACACACACACACACACACACACACACACACACACACGTACATACAGTATACAGAGAGAGAGACAGAGACAGAGACAGAGACAGAGACAGGAAGATGTTGATGACCAGCATAAAGTGCATGAAATGGCGCTTTGATAGCCCCGGGGCTCCATTGCCAAATAAAAGCGTGGGAACTTATTTAAGCGGTATCGTGCGCGCCCGCGAGTGCGCTTTTATTTACATCGTGGCTCGGAAAAGATTTATGTACGTTATTTTTTATCCTCTTCAAGGTGATTTACCTTCGTGTATCCTCTGCATCTAATTGGTTGCATTTCTGTTGTTGTTTTGATTTTTTTTTTTGTCTATTTATTTGGTTGTTTTATTGTGTATGACTTGCTCACCCGTTCAGGCTTACATGGTTGCATGTTTACTGAATTTAACCTCGGCGTGTACTTGTAAGACTCAGCAGCGTTCGAGGAAAAACAAACTGATAGACGATAAACAAAGACATACCTGGAGTTTTTCCGGCTCCCTCCCATCCCCATCCCCATCCCCATCCCCATCCCCCTTCCTCCACCTTCCTTCCTCCCTCCTGTCCTCTCCTACTTCT
>BOPN01007227.1:30000-37500 GCA_017312705.2 Penaeus japonicus | reverse complement strand
TCACCGGCCGCCATTTTCGAGTTCCCATTCAGTGTGTCTCTCGCTATGTTTTCCCTCCGCAAGTCTCGGGTTGTCGGGCGCGGTCGGCTACCCTCGGGACTCCGCGCCTTGTTATCTGATCCGGTTCTTGTGCCGAGGGGGTGGGGGGGGGCGGTGGGGAGGGGGAGGGAGGGCTGGAGGAGTGAAGGGGGCGGCGGGGGTTGAGGAGGTAGGGGGGTGGTGGTGGGGGGATGATAGAGGTTGTGTGTGTATTGTGTGTGTTGTTTGTGCTTGGTGTGTGTTTGTGTGTGTGTGTGTGTGTGTGTGTGTGTGTGTGTGTGTAAGTATATATTTACGCGCATGCAAATATATAAATATATTTGTGTACATTATAACCTACACAAGTCGAGTGTACATGCAGTGAAGTGAGCTGGAGCCGAAGCATCGAAGGGAAAGCCGCATTACATATGCATCAAAAGGATAAACACGATTGCAATATTGATTTGTTGAGAGGGAAAGGAAGATAAACAGGAAGAAGAAGGGGAGAGGGAGTAGGAGAGGGAGAGGGAGAGGGAGAGAGAGTGGATGTAGGAGTGGAAAAGGGAATTGAAAGGAGGGAGGGAAAGGTAGGAGAGGGAAAAGGAGAGGAGGAAAGGGAATAGCAGAGAGCGAGAGGGAAGAGAGGGAAGAGAACGAAAGCCTATTATCTGCCGAGGTCGCCCGCAGCGCCCCCGAAAGCATCTGACCTCGCTTCGCTGTGCCGGAACGAGGTCACGTAATTGTTTGTGTCGGAAGATGGTTCGGAAGTGGTAGGGCGGGGGGAGGGCGTGGGGGTGGGGGAGGGGAGGGGAGGGGAGGGAGGAGAGGAGAGGGGAAAGAATGAGGTTTGGTGGGGTGGGCGAAGGAGGAGGTGGATAAAAGTGGATGGAAAAGGGGAGGGGGGGTATGCCAGGAAGGTGGAAAAGGATCGCAGGGGGCTGGAGGAGGGGATGGGAGGTGAGGAGGGGCTTCCGAAGGGGTGGGAGTAGGGGAGGTGCCAGGGGATGAGGGGAAGAGTAAAGGGGATGGGAAGGGGAGGGTGCGGATGAAGGAGGATAGGTTATCTCATTCACTCCTCTCCCCTCCCCTCCTCCTCCCACTCATTTCTTACTTACGAGGAGGAGGAGGAGGAGGAGGAGAGAAAGAGGAGAGGGCATGTGTATTGTGCGCGGACCTACGAGTTCGGGATCGATATTGTGCTGTAGTGTGCGCTGTGGTGTGAGTGAAGGCCACTGTGGTCGATAGTGGGGAAGGGAGAGGAGGGGAAGGGCTGATACGGGGGAGAGATAGATAGAGGGGGAGAGGTAGACAGGCGGGTAGGCAGGCAGGCAGGCAGACCGGGAGGCAGGTAGGCAGGAAATTAAAAAAAAAAAAAATCACTTCATGTAAGCCCTATGGGTATGCGAATCTCAATGCGGGAACCTCTGTTCTAGACATTTCAGAACACTGCAGGGAACTTGAAAGCACTTCAAGACACCTCAGGATACCCCCAAGATATCGAGACTTCCCCAAGGCAGTTCAAGGCGCCCCCCACGACGTCTCAAGACACCTCAAAACGTCCTTAAGACACACCAATATACTCTTAAAACATTCCAGGACACTCTTAGAAGATCACCAATGTATCCTTGAATATCCCAAGACCATTCAAAATCCCTTAGACATCGCCATACACTTCCAAGCCACTCCAAGATACCTGAAGACACTCAAGACAACGCCAAGGCAACCCAAGATACGTCGAGACACTCCTCAATCTCCCAGTGGACCCTCGAAAACACCTCATACCGATTCAAAACCAAATAGGAATACCCCGAGGCACCCAAAGCCACCCTTGCAACTCCTCGAAGGAACACCAGCATACCTCAAGCCAATCCAAGACCCTCTGGAATACCTCAATTCTATCCCCAAGGCACCTGGAGACACCCTCCGAGACACCCCCGAGACACGTCAAGCCACTCCTGAAGCACCTCTAATGTACCCGAAGACACCTGAAGACAGTCCAAGCCACCACCTCAGACACCTCAAGCCACTACGCCGCCGCCGCCGCCATCGCCACGGTGAGAAGATCACGGAGGACGGAGCGCGCGGAGGACGGGGCGGCGCGAAAAGGAAAATTAATGCGATAAACAAGGTGATTGGATGATTGGCGGGTAAATGGAGTTTGAATTAGTTTATGATGTGATTAGATGGAGCAGATTGCTTGTGCGGCGGTATGAGGGAGGGAGGGAGGGAGAGCGGAGGGAGGGAGGGAGGGAGGGAGGGAGGAGGGAGGGAGAGAGGGAGGAAGGAGGGAGGGAGGAGGGAAGAGGGAGGAGGGAGGGAGGAGGGAGGAGGGAGGGAAGGAAAGGAAGGGAAGGAAAGAAAGGAAAGGAAAGGAAAGGAAGGAAGGAAGGAAGGAAAGGAAGGAAGGAAAGGAAAGGAAAGGAAGGAAGGAAGGAAGGAAGGAAGGAAGGAAGGAAGGAAGGAAGGAAGGAAGGGAAGGGAAGGAAAGGAAGGAAGGAAGGAAGGAAGGAAGGAAGGAAGGACGAACGGAAGGAAGGAAGGAAGGAAGGAAGGACGAACGGAAGGAAGGGAGGGAGGGACGGAGTGAGGGGGTAAATAGGTAGGATGGTGGGAAATGGAGTGGGAGAGGAGAAAAGAAAAGGAAAGGAAAGGAGGGAGAGAGACAGGGGTAGGGAAAGTTATATTGACTCTTTGACTCCTCGGTCTGAACGTGCAATTGCAGTGATTTGCATATTGACATTGCAATAACGTACTTTATTGTATGATTTCTTATTATTATCTTCTATCTTTGAACTTTCATGGCTGTTAATTTCACACACACACCCTTATATAATCAGTGTTTTATTTGAGAATGTCCCAGACGAGGAAATTGCGTGTGGAAGAGGAGAGAGAGAGAGAGAGAGAGAGAGAGAGAGAGAGAGAGAGAGAGAATTAATTAATTGATTAATGAAACAGAGAGAAATAAAAAGAGATAACAGAGAAAGAAACAGAAAGAGAGATGGCAGAGAGAAAAACAGAACGATAGAGAAAGAAAAGGAGACGTAGACAGAGAGACTAGAATTGAGGGGGGGAGTATATGTCTGGGTAAGTGGAGAATGACCTTGAATGGCTTTGCAACGGTCAGATCAATGGCAGCTCAACCACCTATTAATAGTTTTAAACCTTTATGTATCTGGCATTGCAAATACTGGGGGAGAAGAGGAGAGGAGAGGAAATGGGAGAGAGAGAGAGAGAGAAGGAGAAAAAGGGGGAAGAGAGTTAGAGAAGGAGAAAAAGAAGAGAGTGAGAGAAGGAGAAAAAGGGAAAGAGATTGAGAGAAGGAGAAAAGGGGAAGAGAGTGAGAGAAGGAGAAAAGGGGGAAGAGTGAGAGAAGGAGAAAAGGGGGAAAAGAGAGAGAAAAAAAGGAAAGAGGGAAAACAGAGAGGAAGGGAAAAAGAGAGAGAGGAAAATAAATGAAAGAGAAAGAGAAAAAGAGAGAGAAAGGAAGAGCCTGGCAGACACTTGTCATGAGTCCGTGCGTGTGTATCTAATTTTATATCTGTATCCGCGTCTGTGTCTGATTGTGCGTGCGTGCAAGTGTTTGTGTGTGTGTGTGTGCGTGCGTGCGTGTGTGTGCGTGTGTTCTTAGCGCGCATGCCTATGCGTGTGTCTGTGTGTGTGTCTAAGTATACATACCTAGGTGTGTGTATGTGTCTGAGTGTGTGTGTGTGAGAGTGTACGTACCTACGTGTGAGTGTGTGTCGAGAGTACTTATTGATCCCAGCGTTAATGCCAGACAGTGGCACCCCCGCACGCATAATTTGGCCAGTGTCATAAACCGACCTCTCCCTCCGCGGCTCTCGTGTTTGGAAACGAGATTAGATGAATGTGAATGATCGTTTTCTTTGCAGTTCCATAGCCCGTTTTCTTTCGTTTTTTTTTTTCGTTTTTCTTTTCATTTTTTTTTCTCTTGTTTTTTTTTTGTTATCTTGTTCTATTTCAGTTTCAGGTTATGTTTCATTCCGTTTGGTTTCAATTTTCTTTTTGAACGAGTCTGGTTATTATCTCTCTCTTTCTCCCTCTCTCCCTCTTCCTCCCTCCCTCCCTCCCTCCCTCCCTCCTTCCTGATTCATTTATTGCTCTCCCCTTTCATCTGCACTTCTGGTTACACATATGTATGTCTGTCTGCATGTATGTAACCCTTTATCTTCGCCCTTCTCTCTTCGGCTTCTTTATTAATACAGTAAAATTGTTTTCGAATGTACAATGATGGTTGCAGATATGATGATGATAGTGATGATGATAATGATGATAATGAAAAGTGATAGTAATTATAATGATGTTAATGATTATAATTGTGATGAAGATAGTAATTGAAGTAATTATGATAATGATAATGATAATGGTAATGATATCAAAGATAATGATCATAGTAATAATGGTGATTATAAAGGTAATGCTAATGCTAATGATGATTATCATGGTAATGATAATAATATGAACAATAATGATAATAATAATAATGATAACGAAACATTTTTTTTTCTCATCGCAAAACTTATTTTTGGTTGCTGTTCACTATTTTTTTTATACGTAGGTTTAGCGATGTTTTAATTAGGGTCTCAGATTTATTTATTTTTTTCCTTCTTCCCAATTATTTATTCTTTTATATAGATTCGGGACGTTTATTAAAAATTCGCAATTAGTCTGTTTGGTTTGTGATATTTATTTTGAGTGTTCTCAATGCCTTGGGAAAATATTTGTATTAAAGTATGAGGTCAAATATATTACGCTTACCTGGAAGGAGGATGGGAAGGAGGGAGGGAGGGAGGAGGAAGGGGGGGAGGGGAAGAAGGAAGGAGGGAGGAAGGAGGGAGGGAAGGAAGGAAGGAAGGAGGGGGGGAAGAAAGGAAGGTTGGAAGGAAGGGGTCAAATATATAACACTTACCTGGAGAGAGGGAGGGAGAGAAGAAGAGGGGGAAGGTAGAGAGGGAAGGAGGGAGGGAGTGAAGGAGTGAGAGAGGGAGGGAAGAAAGAAAGAAAGAAAGAAAAAAAGAAAGAAAGAAAGAATAGAGGGAAAAAGGAAAAGAGAAAGAGAAAAAGAAAAAGAGAGCGAGAGAGAGAGTGAGTGAGTGAGAGAGATAGTGAGATTCAGAGTAAGAGTGAGAGTAAAAGTGAGAGTGAGAGAGAGGGAGAGAGAGAGAGGGGGGGGGGATTTTACCGAGGAATGTGTAGACTAGACAATATACACATATGAAGTACAAGGGTAACGAGACTTAATTTATTAATATTTCTTCTTCATATCCTTAATAATTTAAATCTAAATGTTCACGGTTTTCCCATTCTTATTATTTTCTTGGTTAGTGTATTGACTTTTTTTATTAATTTTCCATAACAGAAAAGACATTACACTGCGTGAACAGATGCTTTACAACAGAAAGAAGTCTACGGTGAACGACCGCCATGTTTCATTTACTTATTGCTACTTCATACGAGGAGGATTGATAAATTCTCAAAGACCCGAAAGCATTATGGCTGTTTTTCGCAAGATAAGTTCATATGTATTTCATAGGATATATCATAATGACTGTATTTAGTTGGACAGTGAGCAAGCAACGCAAAAAAGTCAATATAAATATTCACGTACATTATAGAGTGTCATGTGATACAGTTTTTCATGCCGGGCTTTGTAATTATTTCATGTCATCTCTTTATACAAGAAGATATGTTTGTGTTATATCCTAGATTCGGAATATGATATTACATTAAGACCATAATCACATACATTAGACCATATATCACACATGTAACGATGCCTTCCCATGCCTAAACTTTGGTACATAAAGAGATCAAGAATTATGTGATATTTTTTTCAAATCGAACTACTAGGGGATATAATGAGGGTATAACCTAAATTTGGAATGCAGTGTTGCCATGTGATGTCATGACCATGCATCGTATGTGCCATAGCTTGTCCACGCTTGTGCAGTTAGCCAGGGTGGTAGATAAAGGGTTAAACTAAACTGGATTTTAAGATGACTTCTAGCTTTTGGGGGATTCTCTTTTTTTATTTTTGTTGATACTATTATTATTATTATTATTATTATTATTATTATTATTATTATTAATTGCTACTACTATAGTTACTTTTACTACTACTACTGTTATTATTATTATTATTATTATTATTGTAATCATCATCATCCCTTATGTATCCGACATGTTAGAGCAAGAAGAAGAAGCGACAATAAACGTGATGTGCGGCAGACCATTTCCACAACGGTATATAAAAAAAGGGAAAACAGACGAAGATCCATATATTATAGAGCGAAAGAAGAGATGGCCAGCGATCTCAGGAATTCATTTTACGACCACGGCGATCTGTGAACAACTGTGGCCCCGCGCGGAAGCGAGCTTGAGCCTGCAGTGTTATGACCTCTCTTGGGTCACGTCTCGGAAGTGTCAGGGAAGAGGGGGAGGGGGGTAAGGCTGGGGGGGGGGTAACGAGAGAGAGAGATAGGAGGACGAGGGAGGGGAGTGGGAGTACGAGAGGGAGGTAGAAAAGGAAAGGAGGGAGATGAGGGGAGAGAAGGAAAGGAAAGGAGGGAGATGAGGGAAGGGGAGGGAAGGAGGGAGATGAGGGAAGGGGAGGGAAGGAGGGAAGGGGTAATGGAAAGGAAAGGGGGAAATAGAGGCTGGGAAGGGGAGGAAGAGAGGGGTAGAGGAATTCGGAAGGGGATGAGAGAGAGTGTTTTTGGTGAACAGAAAAGAGAGGTAAAGATTAAAGATCAAACGAAGAAAGGAATAAATCTACGGAAGGATAAGAAATACACTAAAAGATAAGCAAAGAAAACAGAGCCAAAACAAAAACAAGGCGAAAGGGAAAATACAAATTGAACAAAAGGAATTTGGCGGTTTATTACACACGGCTTGTTTATGTTGGCCGAGAGACAGAGCTGCAACATGGACAGTGCCGCTCTGCCTTGTTCGTTGTTGGACCCCGAGGGATTGGGGAGGGGGGAAGGGGGGAAAAGGTGGTGGAGGGGAAGGGGGGAGGAGGAGGTGGTGGAAGGGGAGGGGGAGGAGGAGGTGGTGGAGGTGGTTGAAGTGGATGTAAAGGTGGAGGGGGAGGTGGTTGAAGTGGAGGGGGAGGGGTAGGTAGATGTGGAGGTGGTGGTTGAAGTGGAGGGGGAGGGGGAGGTAGATGTGGAGGTGGAGGAGGTAGTGGAGGTGGTTGAAGGGGAAGTGTAGTTGGAGATGGAGGAGAAGAAGAAAAACAAGACAAAAAAAGAAGATTTAGGAAGAAGAGGAAGAGGAGGTGGTGATATTGGTGAGAGAAAGAGATGTAAAAGGCATATCAGGAAGAGAGACT
Organism: Penaeus japonicus; assembly: GCA_017312705.2. Taxonomy (NCBI): domain Eukaryota; kingdom Metazoa; phylum Arthropoda; class Malacostraca; order Decapoda; family Penaeidae; genus Penaeus; species Penaeus japonicus. The sequence goes on along the minus strand of BOPN01007227.1, from coordinate 30,131 downwards.
GATTAGTCTCTGGATATATATATATATATATATATATATATATATATATATATATAAAGAGATAGAAATAGAGATAGAGATAGAGATAGAGATAGAGGGAGGGAAGGAGGGAGGGAGGAAAAGAGAGAGAG
>BOPN01007227.1:20000-22500 GCA_017312705.2 Penaeus japonicus | reverse complement strand
TTCCATAATGATTTATTATCAATCAAATGTATTTGTTCTCGGCAGCAGAGCTCACCCCGAACTATTAGATCAATGTTTCCTTTGATCATAATGTACTTTTAAAAAATCAATTTTCTGGATAATGAGTGTACTTGTACAAGGTCAAGGAGTTGGCTATACAGTGAAAAAAGAATTGATATACTGTATGTCTCTTGACAAGTTGAAAGTTATTCTGTCGTTTGAGAAGAAACGAGCTAAAAGGAGAAAATTATCTAGACAGTAGCGAACAGCATATACTTTTAAATAACTAATCGAATCTGCTCGCTTATACCGAAAAATATTGTCATTAATGTTACTTCCTCCCCAAACCAAATCTATCCAGAAAAAAAGTAAAACAATGAGTTTGCTAAACAATACCTGCATTCGTAAGCCAGATAGGACCGCCCCAAAAAGTATTACCAAGTTTGCTTGTAAATCTGCTAAATCTAACAAATTTGACCTTTATGTTGATGCACCGCTTAATCGTATACCACATTGCTATCTATGAATATACACACCCAGTGCATCTACAGTGAGTTTTACAGTTTTATAGTTGAATGTTTAGCTCAAAGACAATATATTCATATAGTAATATATCTTGTCCGGCTTATTCCTGACTTCTCCCTTGGCAGCACTGCGCCGCCGAAGTCTTTCCCAATCAGAAGGGAACTGCTCGCCGAGGTGACAGCACGCGAGTCGGGAGTTCTCCGTTCTGGTCATAAGGAAGGAAGGAGAGTAAGGGGAAGATGAAGAAGAGGAAGAGGAGAAGAAGAAGAAAAAGAAAAAGAAAAGAAAAGAAAAAGGAAAATAAGGAAAAGAAGAAGAAAAGGGAGAAGGAGGAGGAGAAGGAGAAAGAAGAGGAGAAGAAGAAGAAGAAGAGGAGAAGAAGAAGAAGAAGAAGAAGAAGAAGAAGAAGAAGAAGAAGAAGAAGAAGAAGAAGAAGAAGAAGAAGAAGAAGAAGAAGAAGAAAGAAAAAGAAGAAAAAAAGGAAAAGGAAAAGAAAAGAAGAAGGAAAAGGTAAAGATAAAGAAAAAGAGAAAGAAAACAAAAGAAAAAGGAAGGGAAGGGTAGAGAAGGGATGGGAGAGTAGCCATGAGAAAGGGAGGGAGAGACGGGAAGGGAGAAGAGGGGAGAGTGAGCAGGAATGAGAAAAGGAGGGGGAAGAGGGAAAATGAGAGAAAGAGCAGGAATGAGAAAAGAAGGGAAAGGGGGGAGAGAGAGTAGGAGTGAAATGGGTGATGGTAGGGAGGGCAGGAATCAGATAGCGGAGGGGAGGAGGGAGGGAGGGGGAGGGGAGAGAGAGCAGCGAAGAGATGAGGGAGGGGAGGGTGAGGGGATAGGGGAGGGGGGAGAGAGAGATCTAAGGAGCTTTTGAATGTTTTTGTCGGCGTGGTGTGAGTGGGTGCGGGCGGGCTGGCCTTTTGGTGGACGGCAGAGAGGGGGGAGGAGGGGGGAAGGGGGGGGGTTGGCCTTTTTGTCAGGGCGGGTGGCGGCTGTGTGTGCTATGCTGCTGGTTTTGTTGTTGTTATTGTTGGCTTTGTTTTTATCTTCGATGTTGTTATTTCTGTTATTATTGTTATTGTTGTTATTGTCTTTATTATTGTTTTTAATGTTGTCATTAGTACTGTTATTAATATTATCATTATTATTGTCATTAGTATTATCGTTTTTTATTATTATTACTATTATTATCATTGTTAATGTTATTATTATTATTATTGTTATTATTATTATTAAATATTCAAGTTAATATTATCATCATTGTCATTGTCATTATTGTCAGCATTTTATTACTATATTTTTTTATAAATTCACGTTATCATCCTTACCATCTCCTTTATTCTCATAATCATTTTTTATCAATACACTGCACTCATACCTGAAGATGATTCAAACACATTCCAGCTTATTCGAACCGATACCACTTCCCCTTGAGTTATTTTTATTTTTATTACTTTTTTATTTATATGTTTATAAGTATTATTATTTTTTAGTCGGGCATCATCTATCCGATCTCAAGACGGCATTGCAAGAGCATTTTATGGGTTGTTGGGGGAGGGAGGGAGGGAGGGAGAGGAAGGATGGGAGGGTTGGAAAGAGGAGAAGAGGGAGGGAGGGAGGGAAGGAGGGAAGGAGGGAGGAAGGAAGAGAATGAGGGTGGAATTGTTGTTATTATTGTTCTTATTACTCTATTTACTGTTCTATTTTTTTCTCCTGCGTGTAAATTCTACGGTGCAAACTCGCCATATTTAAATACGATTTTTCACGTACAGAGTATTGTGCTGTTAGATTATAGAATATGTATGCAAGGGAATTAAAAGTGAATAAGATAAAAGTGACTTCTTCACAGTCATTCATTTTGCCTTTTTTTCTGCACATTTAACTAATCTCATTAGACTTTCTGCATTTTCTCGCTTTATCAGGCAATTTTCTCTTCTCTTTTGTTTTATAATTTTTCTCTCTCGTCCAGGCCCCATTTTGT
>BOPN01007227.1:0-2500 GCA_017312705.2 Penaeus japonicus | reverse complement strand
TGTCCTTTTCTTAATGAATTTAACTAATTTTCATGATAGTATATACCTGTTTTATAAATTATAGTTATGTGACTCACCATTCTTCAGGGTGATTCAGAAGGATCTGATTGGTTTTAATCTTATATTTCCTGCAATCATATGTCTAGCAATCTGAGTCAGTGGTTTTAGTGAGTGATCTTCACCAGATGCCGGAACTAACGAAGCCATGCCTGGCGTTGTTTCGACCTGTGCTTCCCACACTTGGTTTTCAGATGTGAGCCCCCAGGTGCCACTTTGATCAAATATCTTTTCCAGTTTTTCATTAATAGAGGTAGAAAGAACTGAGATTGATGTAAGTGCCTCTATCCCTCATCTGCTCAGTGGGGTTTTGATTAGGAATTGTGTTCGAGGTGATTTTAATTAGATTGTCCAGCAGATGGATAGATGATTGAACTGGATAGATTGTTTTGTTGGATTGCTTATTGCTAGATTGAACTGGGTCTTGTAAAATAATTTGAAAGGCACCAAAATGTAATTGATATTTGGGTTAACTATTTACACTAAGTCTTGATATTGTAATGTACTGTAATCCTCAATTTAGGGGATTTTTGATGTGTATAGAACACAAAAAATATTTATTTCTCACATTTTACAGTTGTTTGATCAGAGGACCTACAATATACTGTGTCTTTACAGATATTTGAATATGCTGTAATTAGTGAAGCAGCCTACTGGAAAGTCACAAACTAAAAAAAGAAAGAAAACAGGAAACCTTCTTCCTTTTATCCTCCTCCTCCTCCAACTTTTTCATATTGTGCCCCCCCCCCCCCTCCCAGTCCCAGTATTAAAACCATCTCCCTCTTCCAGGTCATTCTAGGTATGGGCTACACAGAGAACGTGGACATCTGGTCAGTCGGCTGCATAATGGGGGAGATGATTCGAGGGGGAGTCCTGTTCCCAGGGACGGATCACATCGACCAGTGGAATAAGATTATCGGTGAGTCTGGCTTTAAAATGGTGTCTTAGGGTCTTTCATTGGAGAGGTGAGAATTGGTAAAGTTGCTTTTGTGATTTCTATATTTATTTATGATTGAAAAAAAAATCTACCTATGGAGTTGTATATATGGTGATCCAGTTATGTAGATATATTGGTGGTCTATTTGTGATACATTGATATGTTTATAGTATGTGGATAATATCTTTGAGATATGTGGATTATGAATCTATGATATATTGTTGTTTGAAAGATTCTTCATAAAGAGCCTGTTGCTATTTGCTCTTTCTGCAATAGGGGGACAATTTCTTGCAAAATGTATTTATTGCAGGAGGTGAATAGGTATTACGTATGTGAGGAAATAGGTTTTCATTTGGATTAGATGTAGAATGCATGAAGAGATTTTAACATTAACTTTTTATAACATTTTGCATTTACATTAGATGTGAAAGAAGCTGAGAAGTTTCTCTGTGTGGATGACTTGTGTTTTTTGTTTTGTGTTTTATACCATTTGAGATTTCATCTTTTATAAGTTGGACTGATAGATTTTTTCATCATGAATATGGCATATGATGAATATAATAAAACTACAAACAACACACAAAACTGACATAATAATGTACATAAATAAAAAAATGCACCTAAGACACTCACACTCACACTCACACACTCACACACACTCACACACACTCACACACACACACACACACACACACACACACACACACACACACACACACACACACACACACACACACACACACAGGCATACATGAGAAGAAAAAGAAAGTATGGACATGACTTGCTCAACCCAATTAACCACCCTCTCTCCCCTTCCCCCCCTCCCAAACAGAGCAACTGGGCACACCCTCGCAAGAGTTCATGTCGAGGTTACAGCCGACCGTTCGCAACTACGTGGAAAACCGTCCCCGCTACCCTGGCTATTCCTTCGACCGGCTGTTCCCCGACGTGCTGTTCCCGGCGGAATCCACGGACCATAACAGACTCAAAGGTGAGGAGGAGAGCGACAGGTACTGGCCCAGGCAACACAGCTACTACTGGATCAAAGGTGAGGAGGGGAAAGGGGGGCTCTGGGCTCGGCTCTCTCTGAATCTCTCGAGAGGAAGAGAGAAGGAGAGAGAGCAGTTCGAGCGAAGCATGGAGTGCTGTGGTGACCCTCGTGATAGTGATGATGACGGCGATGATAATGCTTCTTCGTCTTTTTGTGGCGATTGTTAGACACCTTTTTCACCTGTTCTGTTTTTATTTGTTTATTTGTGGTCGAAAAGAAATGGCGCATCGTCTCCGTTCTTGATGTCAGATTTTTTTTTTTTCATGTTGCTCTTTGATAGGATTTTGTTTGGATTGTTCAAAGACTTTTTTGTGATAGGTTGAATTAGAATGCAGCTAATGGAAAAATGGAAATCAATTAGTTGGGGGGAATATTGCTTTGCTTGAAAAAGAGAAAGTGAAATGAAATTTTGATGATATTCATTTTCTTATCTTCTCTGTGTGATGTGGATGTGT
>BOPN01007226.1:10000-12500 GCA_017312705.2 Penaeus japonicus | reverse complement strand
GTAACTGGACACCATCTGATAAGGTCATACGACAGCAATACGTTATTATTTACGATGAAATTCTTCTTAAGATGCTAAAGTAACATATGAAGGAGGCAGTGAACAAGTTATGTCCTTTGGGTTATTTTTCCTTTCCCCTTTGCATCGCCATTTTTTTTTTTTTTTTAATTCTTGTTGTCAAAATTTCTCCTTTTTCATATCTAATATTTTTCATTCTTTCTTTTTTTCTATTCTATTTCTGTCATGGTTTCTTCCTCTTCTTCCTAAACATTGCTCTTTTCCTTCTTCTCTTCATATTGCCTCTTCTCTTCACCAAAATCCTAACAAAAATGCATTAATCAAATCAATTCTCAATACTATCACTATAACACAACCTTGATATAAAACAGCGGCGTTATGAACTAGGCGACTATTCAAGGTTCCATAAATTCATGCATGGTGGATGATCGATCGATTGTCATAGCAACGCTGGAACCCCAGACCAGCGATCGAACGACACAGAGCAACTTAATTACATTTATTTCAACGATAATTAAAACCCCGAATGGAAGATGGTGACTAACAGAGCAAGATGACATAATGGTGAAACTTTGATTTCAATGGTGAGTGAATGTTGATTATAAATGATTCATATGAATGAAAAAAATAACCTTAAGAGCCAGATAACGTCAAAATTCGTATGTATATAGACCTGACATATTGACTTTTACTAATAAAATTCATATCAGACAAATAAAAAAAACAAAAACAAAAAAAAAAACAGAATAAATGACTTAGATAATTCTTGTGATGATATATGAAAATTAATTCATCATAAGAAAAAAAAGTCAACGAGAAATAATGAACTAAAAAGGAATGGAAAAGAAGACCTACCAGTGCAACGATATGCAAGAAGGAAAATTCAAAGGCTAAACTTCGCTCGTGGGCAAGGAAGGCGGGCGGGGGGAGCTGGGAGAGAATGGATGGGAATAATAGAAAGAAAGAAATAAAGGTATGTGAAGAGTAAGGAAGAAGGGGGGAAACGAGGAAAGAAAGAAAGAAGGGTGATAAAAAGAAATGAAAGAGAGGAGAAAGAGATGGGAGGTAGGGAAGGAGGGAGGAAAGTACAAGGAAGGGAGAGACAATAGCAGAGTGAAAAGGAGGGAAGGTGTAGGGGAGAAAGCAAAGGAGAGAAAGAGGGGGGGGGGGAGGAGGGAGGATATAAGAAGATAAGAAGGGAAGGACGGAACAAGAGGAGGAAGAAGGGAAGGACGGAGCAAGAGGAGGAAGAAGGGAAGGACGGAACAAGAGGAGGAAGAAGGGAAGGACAGAGCAAGAGGAGGAAGAAGGGAAGGAAAGAGCAAGAGGAGGAAGAAGGGAAGGACGGAGCAAGAGGAGGAAGAAGGGAAGGACGGAGCAAGAGGAGGAAGAAGGGAAGAACGGAGCAAGAGGAGGAAGAAGGGAAGGACGGAGCAAGAGGAGGAAGAAGGGAAGGACGGAGCAAGAGGAGGAAGAAGGGTTGTCACTCGATGCCTGTACTAATGAGCATTTATCTTTGAAAGCCTTTTTATCTTGGTCCGTTAATGCGCCTTATGCTTCACGGGCGATTAGCAGAAGCAGATTAGAATCAGTGTCAAGATGGAGCTCCTCTCTGATTAATGTTATTAGCACTCTGTCATTTCATTAGAGTTTTTTTTTCTCTCTCTCTCTGGGAAACATATTGTATTGTTATGATTCAATTGTGTTATAGGATAGAGTCTTGATAATAAGCATGCTTCTCTTGGCGTCAAAACTAAACGCATGATCTGGCATCATGTGCGTACGTGTGTGTGTGTGTGTGTGTGTGTGTGTGTGTATGTGTGTGTGTGTGTGTGTGTGTGTGTGTGTGTGTGTGTGTGTGTGTGTGTGTGAATGAGATCGTCTGTTCTGGCGTCTGCTTTGGCCAGCCATAAGTCTCAGACCAAGGCCAGCAGCAGAGCTCCCTGTGAGAGGAGAAGATGCCAGGACTGAACTGGCAATATACTTTTCGTATTTGTTGTTCATTTTGTTGTTTTTTGTTTGGTTGGTTGTTTGTTTTCTGTCTCTCTAGCCTTCATTCTGGCTGGCTGGATGTATGGACGGTTGGATGGCTAGCTGACTGTCTGGCTGGTTGGCTGGCTAGCTGGCTTACTGGCTGGCTGGCTGGCTAGCTGACTGGCTGGCTGGCTAGCTGACTGGCTGGCTGGATGGATGGATGGCTGACTGATTGACTGGCTGGCTAGCTGACTGGCTGACTGACTGACTGGCTGGCTGGCTGACTGGCTAGCTGGCTGACTGGCTGGCTGGCTGGATGGATGGCTGACTGATTGACTGGCTTGCTAGCTGGCTGGTTGGCTAGTTGACTGACTAACTAACTGACTAACTAACTGACTGGCTGCCTGGCCGGCTGGCTGGCTAACTGGTTGGCTAGCCCTCGATGACTGCAGTTCTGAGAATCGAAAGCCATTTTATGTGTCGGTTCCGATTTTATTGATTTCTATCA
>BOPN01007225.1:20000-27500 GCA_017312705.2 Penaeus japonicus | reverse complement strand
TGCTAATTGCATAACTTTCATTACTTTATCTACTTTGTTATTAACTGCAACACGTCTTTAAATGTCACACAAATCTGTATTTGCACGTTGCAGATGGGGTATATTGGCTTGGCTTGTCTACCAGTAAAGCACCCCATATGTTTTTATATCAGAGTTATGGAGCTTCACCCTATGTTTCGCGACTTTTTGTGCTCTTTCATTCACTCATTAGAATGCTAAAGCCATGTTTGTATTCATGTGAGTCCTACATCTGGCCCAGGAACAGTTGATAAGTCTTAGGGGGAAATGATTTGATTTGAAGACCACTTCCTGGAGCTCAGAGAGAGGTGTTCTGGTAGGTCCTCCATAACTCTTTCTTGGAGAATGTGGCTTTGGAACATGCAGATTCAGCAGTCTTGGTTATAATGAGGGTAATTCTATCGGAACAAAGACGTTCCTGACTGGTCTCTGCCGGTAGAGTCTCACTACCTGTATAAGTAGAGAACTCAAGGGAAAATTGGTTGGCCATCAATTGAGATTTGTGATGGGTATGCCTTTGGGTTGAGTGACTTGTGGCCTACCCAATCCATAGCTACATCTCAGAGAGAGGTTTGGTGACTAAAACTCTTGCATCATTCCAGCTACTTAGCCATTTCTGCCTGACTGTTTTTACAGTTTCTTAGGCATATCCAACGACCTCTCTTCTAAAATTCTTGTGGTACATGTTAACCTTAAGACTGGCCTTCTAGTAGTCTTTCTCAGGTTTGGGAATAGTCAGTAAGGCAGTCTAAATTACACCTCGTACACATCCACATTGTTTGTATCGGGGGTTTCATTGTCCCTGAGCTATTCAGCAAAGGTAACCTGAAAAGGCTGACAGTTAGCCTTATCTACATATCATTTAGGAAAGGGCTGTGCCTCAGAGGCCAGTCAAACGCCTGAGAGGTGTTCCTATAATGGTCGTTTGTGACGTTCTGATCGACTGTTCATCTAATCTCTTCGTAGAGCCACGGTAACTAGATCTATATCACCACCTCTCATTTATTGGCCTATGACTGTTGAGCAGAGCAATCTCTGGCAAAGCCAGAGGCTACCAACCACATCCACTCTCTCCCCTGGAAGGAGGATGGGCCGGCCTGAAATACACAATGTACAACTTGATTGAAGTCTCGGCCAGGTGGATTTCGATAATGAGAGATTTAATACTGATCCAGGATTCTCGATCCTGGATCAGGGGACTGTCGCTAAATTGTTTCAATCGATGTAACATAAATGGGCGCCTATTATGCTAAAATCATGCTGGCCAAAATAATAAAATAAAAAAAACTTCTTGCAAGTACATTTTTCGCCAGCCAGGCATATGTGTGGCAGCCATGTTGCAGGCTGCAGCAGGAGGTCATCTAAGGAAAGCACTTAATATTGTTGAACATAATTCCAAAGTTCTTGTGTTGCTCACATGACAAAGAATAGAACAATTTGGCAACATCTGAATATGATATGCAGCAATTCACACCCATGACTGTTGATGTTTTCTAATCACCATAAAGTTGATTCACAAAATGGGTAATGTAGTCCATATAGATTTGATTCATGTATTGCCACCTACTCCATTACCAAAATGTTACATTTTCAAGATTCTATGTATTGAAAGGACCTAATAAACAGAAAGTGAAAGGTGCATCCAAGGATAGGTTTGCCATGCAATAATTACCCCTTCTCAGAATACAAGATTCTATCAACGTTACCTTTGGAGATTACAAAACTACTCAAGAGAAGTTCTCACAGAAGATATTGATTAGGATGATGCTACGATGAGGTGTAGATTATTAGTTAGATATATGTGAAATCGACAGATCGAGAAGGTAGCAGGAAAGTAAAAGAATATGAACCACAACAGATTATGTTACTGAAGATATTGAAAAAAAATGCATACAAATTAGGAGAAAGTAACTTTGACATAATGGTTCTGCAAAGATGAGTTTATATAAGTTTAGAAGCGACCCATCAGGTAGTCCTTAAGATTCCTTCGATAAGAATGGCTCTAGATATTGAAATACGAAATATAATTTGCATTCAAGGCCTTCTATATGAAATCAACTCTGTTTTCATTGCAACAACTTTACCATCCAAACAGATCATCGGCCCGCCAAAAGCCACCTCTCCAGCATTGCCGAATTCAATTGCTCTATGGAATATAAAATCCAGTTGCCAATGCCCTCTTCCAAATCGAAATCAATGCCGTGCACCTTGGAATTAACTATGACGACCTAGCCACCGCCCAAGAGAAGGATCCTAAAACGCTTATCGTACATCTATCATTGGTTCACAGGGAGGTCATATTCAGTGACAACTGTATTCTGCTCTGGGACTTAAGCACCAGCTACCCCTGTTCCCTCATCCCTAAGTCGTTTTGCTACAATTTATTCACGGCCTTCACCACCAAGCTTATAACACAAAAGTTCGCCTGGAATGCTATAAAGAGAGACGTCCGCCACTGAGCCTGATACTGCATCACCTGCCAGACAAGGACAACTAGCCGCCACACGAAATCTGAAACAGAATTTCCGAAGTCTAAGCACTATTTTGGCCATTTCCATGTTGACATCGTCGGCCCCCTACTACCGTCGGACGGCGCTCATTGCTTGTTCGCTGCCACTGAATGCTCCATATGCAGGCCTGAAGAAATCCCCATGAAACAAACTACCGCCTAGGACAGCGCCTTCCTGCATAGTTGGATCAGTCGCTTCAGTTGACATCTACGATTAGGGCCCGCATTGATCTCCCAGCTTTGGGCGTCCTTGGGAGAACTGATGGGAACCACACCACTCTACCACAACCTGGCACCCAACGGGATGATTAAGTGTACTCATCATAAATTAAAGGCAGTCTTGATGTCTCGTTGCACCGGTCCTGACTGGAAAGTTCAACTCGCCTGGTTCCATCTCAGCATACTGACGCCTGACCAGCCAAGGCCCACCCAAACCATATACAGCCCACCTATCACCATCTTGTCTCGAACAGGACAATTTCAGAGCTTATGTTTGGATGTGAGACTTTATCTGCTAGCAAGTGGGTTCTGACTCCCATTTACCAACAATTTAGTAAATGCAAAATATAATTACGAAATCCACTGTAATTCTAAAATGAAATGCAATCCACCTTAGGTGTCTACATGTCGATTTCCGGCTGAAGCTCAAATAGTCTTGCTAAAATCAACTATATCAATAAACTAGATAAACTAGAACATGCTTATGGTTCCTGCTGTACTCCAATATATATATATATATATATATATATATATATATATATATATATATATATATATATATACATATATATACTTATAATATAAAATCATACCATACAAGCAAACCATCAGAAAATGAGTCAAGCTTCGCTTACACGCTCCCCATAGATGCCACATTAACACCAGTGCCAAGGGTCAAAGGTGATCGACTACCATCCAACATCTGGCCTGAGTAAATTCTATTCCCAGCTCGTGAGTACTATAGAAACACATATCATGTTTTCAGTGTTCATAAATCTAATCATGCTACCACACTGAATATCAGTCTGGAAAATCATTCGTAATGAAAGCCCAACACAAGATATGGCATCATCAACGGTCAAGATCACAGTAGGCTGCCCAAACGGTTTAGGTACCAACTAGTAATTACCACTCCGAATTGTTGCCAAATATATATATACCATTACCTACTATATATATTTAAACAAATTATAATGCATGGGCACATTATAATTCACGTGCGTGTGTGTGCACGCGTGGACGCTGATATGTATGGGTGCTGTGTGCAAACATACAGGCGTAGACAAACACTTAGGGTATGTGCATAATTGCTTATTTGTATATATACGTGTCTATGATGTGCACTTATGGGCACAATCTATATATAGTAACGAATATATGTGCAGGCACGGGAGCGCGCATAGACATGCAAACATGCATTTTTGCGTAGGCCCTGCACGTATATTTAAACAAATGTCCATTCTCACATGAGTAAACCGGAAGGTCATGAGATAGATCAGGGGATACTAAGATCTCCTAATAACATGCGACTAACTCAAACGTGTTATTGGAGATTAAAGGTAGCCTCCGGACTAAAATTACTCCCCCCCCACCGTGCACAAGGCCGACAGGTGGGGGTATCAGACCACACCCCTCTTAAATATGATTTCCCAGTCAAGACAACGGCCCTCATTGCCTGGAAGCGAAAGAGCCCCTGGTTACAGCGGCGATCAGATTTGCACTGTAGCAGAGGGTGCTAAGAATATCCGGTTAGACCCAGGCCGCCTAAAGATGATGAATTTATGCATATACAATGTGCACAAGAACAGAATCTGATCTTTTGACACTGCTGGCAGAACTTTCATTTATTAAATGGGATATTGTAGGGCTTTCTGAAGTTAGGAGACTAGGCAAAGAGCAGAAATTACTAAATGATGGGCACTTATTATATTGGCGAGGTAAACCCTTGGATAGCAAACAAGAATCAGGAGTAGGTTTCTTAGTTCACAAGCGACTCGAAAAGAATGTTAGGGAATTCTACAGTGTGAGTGAAAGAGTAGTCTGTAATACTGAAACTAAACAACAGATATCACCTAAAAATTATCCAAGTATGCGCTCCTACCAGCAGTCATAGTGATGAGGAGATAGAGAGCTTATATAAAGATGTGCAAGCAGCTACCGATAGAGCAAAAACAAACTTTACCGTGATTATGGGGGATTTTAATGCCAAGATAGGAATAAGGGAAGATGGAGAAACCTCGGTTGGGAAACATGGAATAGGCACCAGAAATGAGAGAGGGCAAAGGCTGATAGAATTTGCTGAAGCTCGATCCCTTAAAATTATGAATACATTCTTCGAAAAGAGACCCAGGAAGAAATGGACATGGAAATCACCATCTGGCATTAAAAACGAAATTGACTTCATAATCACCAATAGGCGCGACAGTAAAATTACAGCTAAGAAGGGAACGAAATAAGCTCATACAGAAACCTCTCGTTAATCTAATCAACATTAAGAATAGGGCGACTGAATTCAGTATCAACATCCGAAACAAATCTCAAAGAAAATCTTGATATAGCCCAAATGAACGACCAATTCAGTGAGATATTAACGGAAGCTGCACTTGAAATAGGGGGTAAAGACGAAAAAGAAAAGTTCAGTAAGCTTTCAGTAGAGACAAAAGAGCTTATGAAACAGCGTAGGGACATGAAAATAACATCAATCAGAGACAAGATAGAATCAACAGAACTGACTAAGACAATAAACAAGAAGAAGAAAGAGGATTATGCAAATTTAACATAAGAAAAATAAACGAAGCTCTGCTTACCGGCACCAGCCTTAAGGCAACAAAGAGGAGGCTCGGATTAGGGAAAAACCAAATGTATGCATTAAAGGAACCCAACCGAGAGGTGACATACAATAAAAATGAAATTATCAAAGTAATAGAAGACTTCTATCGCGACTTATACCACTCAAATGATCAACCACATACGGAGACAAACACAGCAATTGGAGACGTTCCAAACATCATGGTAGATGAAGTAAATAGGGCACTAAAAAGCATGAAAAGAGGAATAACCCAGGAGAAGACGGCATTAGTGTAGATCTTATTCAAGATGCAGAAAAGATCGCGGCAATAAAACTGGCCAGTCTTTATAACAGATGTCTAGGCGTCGGTAAAACTCTGAAGGCCTGGAAAAACGCAATAATAATTTTAATACACAAAAAGGGAGACACAAAAGACTTAAAGAATTACCGACCTATAAGCCTCCTTTCAGTAATCTATAAATTGTTCACAAAAGTCATCACAGCCCGTATCACCGACACATTAGATTCAAAACAACCCAGGGAACAGGCAGGGTTCCGCAACGGATTCTCAACTACAGACCATATCCACACACTAGCTCAAATAAGGGAGAAAACTAACGAATATAGGGAAGCCTCGTGTATGGGTATCTGTAGATTATGAAAAGGCATTCGACTCGGTACAGATATCTGCAGTACTGGATGCAATTCGTAAACAAGGAGTAGAGGAAATATACTGCAGAATATTAGAGGATATATATAGAGATGGTACAGCGACCATCAAAATCTACACAGAAACCAATAAAATACCAATAAAAAAAGGATGTTAGGCAGGGCTGAAGATTGGCCTTAAAATGAACATGAAAAAGACTAAAGTCATGTTCAACAGTCGAACCCCAGTTAAGCAAATACAAATACAGGGTGAGGCACTAGAAGCAGTGAACGAGTATGTATACCTAGGGCAATTCATACAGTCGAGTACATCCTGCGAAGCCGAGATAAAACGGCGAATCAGGCTAGGTTGGAGTGCCTTCGGTACACATAGTAATATATTATGAGGTCGTCTGCCACTATGTCTAAAGAGAAAGATTTTTGACCAATGTGTCCTCCCCGTCATGACATATGGATCAGAGACATGGACTACGACCAAGGCACTCGAGAGGAAATTAGTAAGCGCCCAAAGAGGAATGGAAAGGCTTATGCTAGGAGAAAAAGAAAAAAGCCACATGGATCAGGCAACAAACAAAAATAGAGGATATATTCAAGAGCGTAAAGAAGAAAAAGTGGCAGTGGGCTGGACATATATATCGGAGACAGGACAAAAGGTGGACAAAGAAAACAACAGAATGGGTAATACACGATACAAAGAGACCAATGACTAGATGGCGGGATGAAATAGCGAACTTCGCAGGAGTACACTGGAATCAGAGGACACAAGACCGGATTGACTGGAAAAGATTGAGAGAGGCCTACGTCCTACAGTGGAATGATACAGGCTGATGATGATGATATATATATATATATATATATATATATATATATATATATATATATATATATATATATATATGTATATATATATATTATATTACATATATTATATTCATATTTATGAATATATATATATTATATTTATATATATATATATATATATATATATATATATATATATATATATATATATATATATATATATATATATATTTATGTATATATATATATATATATATATATATATATATATATATATATATATATATATATATATATATATATATGCGTATATATATATATATATATATATGTATGTATATATATTATATTATATATATATATTATATTTATATATAAATATATATATATATATATATATATATATATATATATATATACATATATATATATGATACCCTGAATATGGTATTTTTAGGGAATAATTCAAGTAATGCCAGCAAGTCCGAATAGTCATCTGGACCTTCTGTTAGGTCTCAATGGCGCCAATCAGTTGTGGAAGACCATCAAAACCTTCGGATTTAGGTGGGACTCTGTACTGGATCCTTTATTTTGGGGCTTTGGACTCTCCCTCCAGTTCCGGCCGCCCTTCTGATCTGGCGCCAGAGCATTGGCCAAAGAGGCTTTGCCTGGCGGATGCTACACACGGCAAACACGTGGGCAGATGACCCCCCCC